>JAYJLV010071362.1:0-15624 GCA_036873485.1 Torymus texanus
TCTCTCTCTCTCTCTCTCTCTCTCTCTCTCTCTCTCTCTCTCTCTCTCTCTCTCTCTCTCTCTCTCTCTTTCAGCAACAAGTGCATAGAACGCGCACTGACCCACATAATGAGCGCGCGCACGAGCGTACATATATACACACATAGCGAAAAAAAACAACCACGGAGATGAGGGAAGGTATATATATTCAAGTTAACCACTGTTACGTTTTGAAATATATTATGTATACTTTAGCGATGGAATAATACGTGTAAATTTGCCAAATTAACTAGCTAATGACTTGATAATTAGGACTTTTTATTTCCACGAACCACAACAGTAATGTCGGGACATTCAATCATCATCAGTGCGTTGGCATTTCTCGGTATATCATATAAATAGGAGAAGAGACACGATATCGCGCAGATATTCCGCAGAGTCAAGTGCTCCTAACCGTTCGAATTAACGTCACTTCTTTCTCAAATACCTCGCACATTACGCGAGCTCGCGTAGTTCTTCCTACATTTTTACGTAATGACAGCGTCGTCGTATCCCTCCGTTCCCTGAAAATAGCGACTATACACGTTGTTACTGGCTGAGCGCCAGGAACGAAAAAAACTGCAACGTCTACACAAACGTTTCCCTTTTGATATGACGAATCGCTAGTCTCGCGAAGGATTTATATACACTAATGTAACGGTGTGCTATTGTTCTTGCGGTTTATATGTGGATATATTACATTTTGGGAAGAAGAAAGGTATTATACAAAATTATTATTACTCTGCAAAAAGCGCATTTATGCGATATAATAGGAAAGAATAATAATTCTCGACTTCTGCTTCATTTACGTTCCACGTGGTCTATGTACATATACAGAATCAATAATACAGAGACAGAAAGAGAGACAGAGAAGAGACAGCAGCAAAGCTTGCTACCGCGCCGCAAAATTGATTCCATTCGTATATGCCAAAGCAGCAAACACACAAACCTATACCTATTCACATTCTCTCTCTCTCTCTCTGTGTTGAGATGTGGGTCAACGATTTTCTTTTTTACGGTCGAAAAAGAAGAAAAACCGAAAAAAAATATAACGCAAAAGGCTCATTGTGACGGTACGAATTTTTTTCTTTCTTTTTTTTTGACATCATTAGAAAAAGTTTTTGAGAATATATAGAAAGAAGAATATAAAGAAAAGGCCGCGGCCGCGCGCGCTTTTCTGTTGGATGAAAATTAGAGGCTGTCCGAAAGAGAGTCTTTGTGAGTTTACAGTATAAGCTTATGTAGATATACATATATTCTCCTTTCTATCTTTTTTTTTTCTTTCGGTGGATGTATGTATGTGTATGTGTGTATGGAGACCATAGAACTGCCTAAACCTTCCCACAACCATCCAATGAATAAATCAATTTTTAATTTAACGTAATCCATAACATATAACAACTGTATCGTTATATACACAAACTAACATCCCAACCGCTATATATCATGAAAAAAAAGAGAAAAAGGAAAAGAAAAAACATATACCGTATATACAATCGCCGCATGAAAAACCATCAGACTCTCTACGGTCTATACGTTTATATACAGTGTTGTGTATCGGATATTCCCGACGAGTGAGCAACCCGGCGAACCGCGCGAGAATCTTAAGCGCCTCTCGCTCGCTGATCTCATTTTCCCGTAACGCCATCACACAGCTGCACGCCGTCGGCGGAATATATCGTACGTAATACGTTATATACGATCGGTGATTGTGCACTCGCTTTTTTAAACTGTGCTCCCACCATATATATGGTTTCGAATGGCTGTGGGCACATATATATACGTGTATGTGGTTGGTCGATCGGAAGTGACAGTTTATAAAAAAAACAAAAGATCTGGGGTTTAAAATTGTTTTTTTAATATATATATATTGTACGAGGAACTATACAGATATTTTTTCGAATTTTGTTAATATATTCGTACGATTATCAACCCTTAAAACAGATACATTCCTCGTCATTCAGTCATCAAAATATCACCTTCGACGTAGTAATAGTCCCTCATTCGGATATACATGGGAATCTGATCCCCTACACCTACACATACATATACGTTCATACATATATATGCACGCACGCACGTATACGTTCACAGCAGGGAGTTCAGCGATCGTTTAATCGGTGGAAATTGCAATTACGCGCTGGGCGCCTCTCTCTCCGCGCATTGTTTCGGCTTCGCGCTCTCGTGTGCTTCGCTCGTCGACGATGAAGAAATAGGCCGACGGACAATTGTCCAATTGCGACAGCCGCGACAGTATACCGCAATGGAGATGCGCGCGAATTTTCGCGGAGAGAGAGAGAGAGAGAGATGTGCGATGATGGGTTTAATTCGGTATGGTATGCCGCGACAAGAGGAAGATATTGTGTGTCGGGAGGTTATTAATGGAAGCGTATGGTTGTGGAATGATGAGGGTGGAATGAGAAAACAATTGAGAGAGGGTGAAGAGAGTATGCATTGTTTATAACTAATTGTGCGTGTGTTTAGATGAATGATGGAGAAAAAATAAAGGAAATAATGGTATAATTAGTTGCGGTGCGTGTGTGTATGTGTATTGAAAACCAGAAATGTAGAAAATGGTTATATATACATATATACGGTGGAAGTATTAATATCGACATGTTGTACCTTTCACCTATGTAATTCGCTCTGTTTATATATTGAATTTTACCGTATTTGCGGGGGTTATTTCGTATAACAAAGTTATAAACCTGGGCTCTTTATGTTTGTCAGTTTACGATCGGATTATCAAAGTTTCTGATCAGATCAGTTACCGCGTGGAAAGTATTTTAAAACACGTCCGCGCGTCTCGACAGCTTCACTTAATTTCGTATATATACAGTTTGAATTACACGTCATTTTACTACATTATATACAATTAATTCCATGGCATTTTTATATCCTGTAATACTCAATCGTCGTCCTCATTATTCACCCAAATTTTCGAATTATACGAGAAATTCAAAATTCAAATTTTATATCCATATTCATAGAAATTATCATATGTGATTATAATCCTCACGAGGCGACACTTTATAATTAGCTTATGTATGGTTGACGAATCAACGTCAATCCATAAGTGCATTTTACACCTTTTTTTTATAATCACTATAATACACGTTTATTCACAAAGCTCAGCGTTCCTTCCACATTCTCTTGTATAAGCCAAACAAACGCCGTGCGACATTAGCTTCATAGACGTCGCTCACTTATCGGCCCATACTATACGCGGAGCTACTACACCAAAGGCAACGACGCTCAAATCAATTAAGCCACCAAGAGAGAGAGCGAATTTTCATCGTATACTGCACGAACATACACTGCGCCTCGTCTCGTATATACACGTGTACGTAATACGTATTTTCGTTCTATATATACACATACTCGGTAGTAATTAATCGCGTGATTTTGTCCTCCAGACACACAGGGTTATTAAAATTTCTTTTTTTTTTTTTTGCCAATCGGTCATTTATTATTAGATTGGAATTGATAATAGAATGGTTGTGTATCGATTTTCAACCATAGCTACGCGGTCTTTAACGTTTGCGGTCTCTCTCTCTATTCGCGTGGGTGAAATTTTCCAGGGCATAACTCAATGTGGCTCGTCGGGCGCTGACAGGAATACATCAAGGTATATGTGTGACATGCGGAAAGCCGAGCGGATGGTACTTCAACGTGAAAGAATGTAAAAAAAAGATCTTAATATCACGCAGCTGATATAGTAAATTTTTAAAAAGAACCGTAATTCTATATTTACAACGTTATAGTAACAAAATGCGGTTCTTTTTCTTTTTTAATCCTTCGTGAGGTTCTCAGTCACCCTGTGACCTCAAAACTATATCTAAAAGGAAACTGAAAGAACGACTACGTTGATGTACCTGACAAATAGTATAGTATATAGTGGTAACCTCAAAAGGGTTCTTTCTTTTCTTTCTACACTCTTTGTATAAATATACGTATACGCGTATAACAACCACACAGTTTACAGATACTAACAAAATTCCCTATCCCCATCGCACATCACCATCGTTGGGACTTCGTTCACGACACGGGGGACTGAAAACAGACGTGAATCCTTCTGCGTTTGGACCGCGTCCAAAACTCCCTCACCGACAACTCCATTATTGCCGAGGGGTAGCCGAAAGCAAAATTCGCGAACCGTTAACCCTAATTCTCAGGGCGGTTGGGGTGGGGATCGATATCCCGAAAAAAAAACTCCAGGGACGGTTGTGTATAGTAAGGGAGGTAGGAGAGGAAAAAAAATGATGAAACGTGCGCTCACGACGACGACGACGAGCTTTGAGAGAGAGAGAGAGAAAGAAAGCGGTAAACACGGTTATCTGGCCGAGAGAGCGCGCCGCACTTGATTGCACCGGTGCGCCCCAAATCCGAGCACACCGACGGCTCGATATTGAGGCTGAGAGAGAGAGAGAGAGAGAGAGATAAGGTGAGGTCCTCCATCTTGTGAAGAAGAGTATGTATGTGTGTGTATGTGTGTGGGGGTTGGTAGTAGTGTGGTTCTTTTTGTTTTAGAAGAAGAGAGAGGAGGAGAAGGAGGATGAGTGGCGTAGGTCGTGGCGGCGGCGGGTATTTTTGGATGCTCGATTGGCGGAGAAGGCTCAAGTCGTTTGTTCTATCGCTCGTGGAAAAGCATAATGTTTGGGATATCTTTCTATAACAATAACGAAAATTATTTTGGTAAATAACGTAATTAGTTGACAAAAAGTGTCGGTAAAATGTCGAAGAAAGTATTAGTTTGTATATAAAACGATTTATTTGGGAAAAAATAGTTATCGACACTTGCCATGAAATAAGTAAGCTATATACCGTGTATCCCGTCAAAAATGAATTGGAAGAGAGGTGATGTGAGTAGCAAAGTGTCCAGCTATGAGAGAGATAGAGAGTGAAGCTGACCTGGTAAAGTGCTTGAATAAAATAACGGCCGTTGTCTGGCTATTTTGGGAATGCTGCACACCGATCGAATAACGGCCCCGACTCCTTGCCGTATATATATATCGAGACCCTAAGAGTAGACGGACGAATTGAAAGATTAAAAAAGTTGCCTTCGAAGCTTTCGAAAACTGAAGTCTTCACCTACGATTGATCATAGACGAAACAATCATCCTTACCAACGACCATTTAATCAATTGACCAGAAAAGCCATTATACGCATATCAATATATATTCATCCGAATTGGTCTTTCGCTATAACCACTTCCAGAAGATTTACTCCCTCGCTCGTTCCCGCACATACATACACACGCGCGTACGGATCTAATTTCCACATCCTCAAGCAATCCACTCGACATTCATTTTCCTCCTTCGCCTCCTACTACTACTCCTCCACGTCGTCCTCGACTCCGCCAACGTTATTCCTCGGGCATCAGACAGAGGAGAGCCTATAACACCAGGCCTTGTCGTCGGATCGATAATCGCCGGGAGCCACGACGACGTCGACCCTACACTATACACTGCCAAAAACTTGTGGGCGAACTTTTTAACGAACGCAAAGTTCGTGCCTATGCGCGATCCTTGTCGTAAACGCCCGAACGTAGCACAATGGGAATCGCTAACGAGCGAGAACTGGGCTATGGGTGCACGAACCTCGTGTGCACGTTCAATTTATGCAGCAACAGCAGCAGCAGCAGCAGCAGCAGCAGTAGTAGTATAGAAGAGTATAGAGACGTGTTATTGTTGGAAGAGAGAAAGAGAGAGAGAGAGAGAGAGAGAGAGAGAGAGAGATAGAGAGAGAGGAGAGTTGGTGCGCAAGCGTCGCCTGTGGAATCGTGTTTATGCGTGGGCCGTTCCTAGCTGATAAGAGACGACGACTACGACTACGACGAAAATCGAGAGAGCGAGTAGTATCTGTGAAGCATATCTGATCTGACAACTACACACAGCGGATGCCAGACTTGGACATCATCGTCCGGGAGTATTTTATCCCACCACTGACATGACCAACTCCCCCGCTAATTAAAAGACTCGATTCCAGCTCACTTGAACGGGCGCGCACGACCATTAATCCCACTTCATCCGCTCCTTACATCCCTCCGTTATATATACCCTACTAGCTTCCACCTCTACCACTCGACTCTCAACTGCTACGCGGCTAGAAAAACAAAGCCCCAAGCCTGACTTGACCCGCGACGTCGCTTGTTTGCATTGAGGCTCCTGCTGCTGCTCCAGGGGGTAATCCCCGGCTCGTTAACCGGAGATTAGGGCAAGTAGCCCAGACAGAAGGAGACCCAGCACCACGGCAATGCGGGTATATACGCTGATTTTCGCGGAACTGAGAGTTGTTATATCGATTGGAGTTGAACTGAATTCATCGTGGAAAGGATCGAGAGAAGAAGGAAGTTTACGTAGACGACGTGGCTGTAGGAACAATGGATATGATATACGGCTGTGCTTGTTAGAAGCCTCTAACATGAATGACGAAGAGTTCAGCGTTCGTCTTCTTCGACTGCCTCTCAATCTCCATTGGACCGCAATCTCTCGCAATCTTATCGCAGATATATCAATCCCCCCCCCCTTTACATTCCGCCAAGCGTGCCGCTCGAAAAAGCTCTCTCTCCCGGTAACGCGCTCGTAATCAAGTTCCCGAGACGTGTCTCACCCACTCTCTCCCTCTCTCTCTCTCTCTCTCTCTCTCTCGATCTCGACTATACTATTATGCTTGAGAGCGTAACCTTATCCCCGCGTATCGCTTTTCCGTCACGTCTCGCAAGCCAGTCCCCCGAACCCTTCGAGATATACACCCACATAGAGAGAAAGAGAGAGAGAGAGAGAGAGGGAGGGAGACAGACACCTACACAGATATTCAACTTCTTCGAGAAAGCGTTTATCCCGGTATCATCCCAAAGGACAACTCGAGGTGCGTGGTGCACGAGAGCGCGTGACGTTTATCGGTCGGGATTAGACCGACGTTCGACGTTAATTACGCGAGGTGGCTTATATTCCCGGTATAGAGGGAGATGAGAGTTGGGATTTGAATTTGGTTATTTCTGGTTCGGAACTTTTTACGCGCTTGCGGTTAGGATATTCGAGAGGGTGCGTGTGTCTATGTATATATAGCCGAGGTTGGAAGTACACGATGTGGTGGTGGTGTAAAGTGGCTGTTACTACGTCATCGATATTCAAAATGGAAGAGAAATCATGTCAGTTGGAATTGACGGGGTTATAGTCTGGCGTACGTGGAAAATGTGGTTGTTCTTTTATTACTTGCAGCGTCGAAGAGATTTTGAACGACGGTTTGAATATGCTATCTACGCATTAGAATAATAAAGTATCTTTATTAATTTGCTATAAAAATTACTTTAACGGCTACTTATTATTATTATACTCGCAAAGGTAATGTTAAATCTTATTACTTATAGATATTTTAGACTTACTACACTAAAGCTACTCTCCGGAGAAACCAAAACTATTGATGCATAATTACTATATGAAATATAACAAAAAAAAAATCCTAAATTCAAACGTTTGTATCACAAAATAAGCAAAATATCAATACAATGCCAGCTAATCTTCTACGGGAAATCATCAAACACTTGTTCTAATTCGATCACAAGAAGGCAAAACGTATACCCAGCCATGTATGCGCAACTCATCACCAAATCCGCCCGAAAATCCCCCAGCCGACGCCGAAAAAAAGAGCCGCAATTACCCCCGTTTCCGACGTCGTCGCGCCCACATCTTTGTCGTCTCTATACATTCGTAATAACGTCCGCGTCCGGGGCACCCACACACATACATAGATACATATATACCGACACACACATATATGTGATCACGCCTTTGTGAGCGAAAAAAGGGACGCATTGTACCCGAAGAAAAAGTGTGTCACGGGCGGTAGGAGGGTAGAAAGAGAGGGTGAGAGATAAGGTAGCGTGTAGCGATAAGACGAGGAAAGAGGTTTCGGGAGTCGCGGATGCTGGGAGGAGGTTTTTTTTCCGTGAGAGAGAGAAAGAATTGATGCGATTGTCGTGAGTGTAGGTTAGAAAGAAGCTCGATAATCGGTGGGTAATTTAAGTGCAGTAGATTAATTAATAATATAGGTTATCATACGTTTACGTATAAGAATGTGTGTGTGTGTATATATATATATATATATATATATATATATATAATAATCTTAGGGTATTTCAATTGAAAAATTAATACTGGTTAGCTGTATCTTTAAGTATCTTTTAAACTAAGAATAGGCCGTAGTACCTGCAATTTCGAGCACGACTGCGCACCGCGATAGAAATAAATCTAGAAACCGTTTCTATATCCAATGTACACTGCGCGTGTAGACCCCAATTCAATTTAACCGTAACGCTAATTCTTCGCCTCACGAACCTACCAGAAAAGAAAGCGACAAATCAGCTCGAAGAGAGAGAGAGAGAGAGAGAGAGAGAGAGAGAGAGAGAGAGAGAGAGAGAGAGAGAGAGAGAGAGAGAGAGAGAAAGATTCAGAATGCAGCAGCGTGAGAAATCGACCAATCGTTACCATCGCGACTCTACAAGGCTTCGATTTCATCTCGCAAGCACACCACCGTGACACAATATCGCTCGCAAAGCAGAAACGCTGTCTCTCTCTCTCTCTCTGTATACTTTCAGGGCTTCGCGCAGGGATGGTAGTGGTGGTGGTAGCAGTGAGCACGGCTTTGAATTACTACCACGAATACGTGGGTGAATGGTCGTATCGGGTCACAGTGTACCGGAAGAAAAGCCGTGTCAGTGTCGACAACGGGGTGGTACGGGGTATAATAAGGGTTGTTGTTGTTGTCGGTTCGATTCTTCGCCATGTAATTATATACTTTATGCAACCAATGGATATTTTTGAACTATTCAATATATACTGTGAAATGTTGTCTCACTCGAATCTGTATACATATATATAACTAAGTTTTCGAACAATAACCTACTACGGCATCATCGCTCGTAAACTTGCACTACCAGCAGCGGGATTATTTAACCGATAAGTCGTCACGTGGCAGTCGTCATGTTTTATCGTCAGTTCATGGAGCGAGAGTTTGGCTTTACGAGTATTACCATTACAAAGCGTCGGCTTGATACGACCCTTTTATCCTTTTCGACGGTTGTATAGTGTGGTTAAGACACGTATCTCGATTTTTCAGTATAGATATATGTGTAACTCTATACAAACACATATATACACGAGGTTCTGAAAGAAATTCAAATCGAAAAAATTTGCATCTGACGTGTGCGCATTGATGATACCGAGATACAACATCACATATATATATACACTGTGACTTCCGGGCCGAGTATATAGATTACAATAGAAACAAAAAGAACCATTCTATTGACAAATTCATGCGCATTTGAAAAATTACGCATCCAGAATTTTCTCAAAACTTCTCCCACCAAACCCGTCACTCCAAGTACATATATATTTTCAATGAAAGAGAGGAACAAAAAAAAAGAATTTCTATCCCCCCTCCTCTCCTTCGACAAAACAAAAGGCATAAGGTCGCGCGCTTACGATCATCTCCCGCAGCGCGGCCTACGCACCCTTTATCTTTCCTCTTCTACCGAAAAGAAAAGCTCGCGGCAGTAACGGCGCATCAGCGTATACCAACTCTCGGCACATATTCTTCGCTACTGCTGCTGCTTGTTCCTCTCTCTCTCTCGCTCGCTCGCTCAAGGCTGCGCGAAATGGAAAGTAATTAAAATCCGTTCAAAGAGAGACGAGCGAGTGAGCGAACGCGAGATTATGAAACGCGCTGCGGAAAAAATGTGTGTCAGGTCGCTTCGGCTCCTTTTTTTTGAGAGAGAGACAGAAAGCAGCAGTAGTAGCAACGGCCACTCGAGCTTTTATTTCCACGTGCGCTCCGGTGTAATGTGCGTGTGGGTATGCGCTAGTTGGTCTCTTTTTTTTGTAATGTATGCGAACGTGTCTCGACGAAAGTTTCACTTGGTTTTCCAATCCATTAGGTTTCGTAGTCTCTCTTAACCTGTTTAGGGGTAACCAAACCTTTATGTATATATGTAGAGTACAATCGTCTGCTAAAGCAGAATTAATATTTGCTGCCAGTTTTATATATCCAGGACGCGCGCAGCAACGAAGTTCGTGAAAATTTAGCAGCGTTACTTTTTTTTCCTTCTTTCTCTTGGCTAACAACCGTTACAAAATTTAATTCCGCATTTACATTTCAAACGCGCCGTGTACCAGCGTTCCAGAACGCAAAATCCCACGGGATGCCGTCGTGGCAGTCAGATAAAAAGATCCTCCTCTCAAATGTTAACGTTGAACTTTTCTTCCCCGCCGCCGGCGAGGAGGAGAAGAAAGTTCGTCAAGTTCGTTGAAAACTGATCGCGATCTTTCATGGAAGAGAAGTGTTAATGTAATAGGCGCATAGACGAGATCTTCGAGATTATCTTCGCCGATGGTCGGGTATAATAAAAAGCGCGAAAGTTGTTGTTGTTAAGGGAACAATTATATATACATTTGGCGGTGAAAAATTGAATTTCACTGAAACAAAACTAAAGTATAATTCGTTTGGAATACAATTGGAATGTGTTACTTATATACGCGCGCGGTCATTTATTTATGAAGGAGAGTGAGAAGAAAGAGAGAGAGGAAAGTTTTTCGCTTTCTGCGCTCGCGAGCGCGTATATAAATATTTTATATATAGGCGGGAGAGTTAATTCCATTTCGCGATAACAAAATGATACATATATCCTGTAATGGAAAAGTTATATATTCAATTACAGACGCGAGCGCATGAAGTTTATTTTTAAAATAGAATCTATAAAGCGAAATTGATGCATCCGTTCTCTCTCTCTCTCTCTCTCTCTCTCTCTCTCTCTCTCACACTCTCTCTTATATGCGTTGCGTGCTAAAAGTCAGGCTTTATATATTGATAAATTATCATTGCGATAAACTTTTGAAAAGTTTCCAATTGAATGACCGACGAGTATGTGGATATACATACATAACTATTATATTCGACATTGCAACTGTTTGTTTTATATAAAATCTTCTTAACATTTCTACCATTCACTTATACCCATCAGCTACGCGAAACAATAAGACAATTCTAACGGTGCGCCGAACTCTACTAAACGACACACCTGTACAATGGCTTTAAAGAGCGAAAGAGAGAAAGAGAGAGAGAGAGAGAGAGAGAGAGAGAGAGAGAGAGAGAGAGAGAGAGAGAGAGAGAGAGAGAGAGAGAGAGTGACCGGACGCCGCGCGTCTCGCGCCATTAGCGTCGCCTTCCTTTCCCATAGCGCACGGCTAAGTGACGAAATCGCGGCCAATTGGAGACGAGAGAACGTGGGCGAGTAGAGACTGGCGAAGCTTCAGGAGATTGCGGATGCCGGTCGCTGTTGTCACTGACGGTGAAGTTCGCTCTAGTATAGTAGGAAGTCGTTTGGTGTACTTCGAAGCTTGGGAACGTAATGCGAATGAAAATTGATGTTTGTTTTGTGGAGTTGTTTTTTTTAAAGTACGAAGACAATATTTATATAGGGTTTGTCTTACTGCGAAAAAGTGGTACAGAGAGAAATTTGTTTTTCGCAGTTTTTGTTTTGTTATCGCGACTGGGTAAATAGTTGGTAATAAAACTACAACAAAAAAAAATTATTTTTCGAAAATCTATATAGTTCGAATAGGAACAAGATTTTATATTCTTCTAGCTGTTATTAAAATATTCTAACAAAATTTTAATACCCTATACTTCTATACTTTAAAAGCATAACAACTTCCAATGCCTCCTACCATTCACCATTAAAATACTTCTTTGCTTCTTTACTCTTCCCTGAAATAATAATATTTCTTTTTTTCATCTTCAAACCACCATTGAACCGTACTACTATCTATACGAGAGCAAAATGTAACGAAGTTTCGTTTGATTTCTTGCCAGTACATAGCGCGCCTCATCACCATTGTCTTAAAGACTGAATTTTCTCGAGCATTTCAGCGAGATTGTTTTTCGTATTAAAACGTCTGTCATCGAGTTTCACTTCAATTTAATACTTCAAAGGCGCTCTCCTTTTTCTCTCACTCTGTACCTCTTACTTCAGATTATTCTCCTCAAAGTTTCTTTGTCGAAAGTAAATTAGTTTTTTCATTACCACGCGCTGCTTTCTATCCCCATGTATTTTAATGTCGAGTGGTTGCAGTAGCTTCTCCGTAAACTTGTTTGTCTAAAATATTATTGTCAAGTATTACTTTAAGTACACCGTTAGGCTAATTATCTCATAAGTAACAAAACCTCTTTTAACATAATTCCCCATACACTCGTACCTCATAAAATTCAATTAAATAATAAAAAAATCCCTCATAATAAAATTTCTCTCACCCTGCACTTCTACAGTTATAACCATCATCGCACCCCATCCAGCGATTTCGTCGCGAATTTCACTTTCGCCCTCCTAACTATATATACAGTTGCCGGTGCCGCTGCCGCCGCGTTGCGGAGTATCGACCGCGGGATGCGCGCACCGTAAATCACAGCCACTGCTGCTACTGCTTCTGGCTGCTCCCGCCGACGTGGGTAGGTCAGTTTTTGGCTACGCAAATCGTCGAAGCTCTCTCCGGGTTTTCTTTTTTCTCTTGTCAAGTGAAAAAGTTGCGGTTGTAGTAAAAAAAAAACAAAATCCCCTATTAATATATTATACTATAGCTTGTACATACTTCTTGTTAAAAAAGTTATCGAAAAATATCATAGGTGTGACTTTAAACATCATCCACATAATCCCAAGAGGTAAAATATTATCTCCGCTCGAGTACACCTTTGCACATACTTGAATCGGAGCTACCCTCTAAAAAAAAAAAGGCGCAGCACTTCTCTCTCTCCCCCCTTCTCATTACTTCGGTAATTCGATTGAGGCCACGCTCGAGAAAGAGAGTGGCTGCTCGTTAGCCAGTGTAGCCGAAATCAACGTATATATATATATATTAGACGGTATATTAGGAGACGCGATGAGCAGGAAAAATGCGCCGGTGGTAATTAGGTACAGAGGGAGGGAAGAAGAGAGAGAGAGAGAGAGAGGAGAAAGTAGCTTTGAGTTGAGCGGTAGCGTTGTCAAGTGGTGTCCTCGAGGGTTTTAATTCTTTAATTGTGGATGATGCCTGACGTGTGTATAGTGTGTGTAGGTGGTGTGCAGTAATGCGGCTAATGAGACGGTACTACACTTGACTACTGGGGCTTACAACAAACGGCGAGGTTTTATTCCGCAGTAATCTAATCTGTTTATTTTAAGACGCATAGTTATATACACTTCTATGTAACATCCTTTTACAGTTGCTACAAACGTTCTATAAATTGCTACTGAACTAGTTAGAAACTAGCGCTATATTTTTGTGTAAAAAAAAAAAAAAAAAAAAAAAAAGCACGTTATACAAATCCTTCACTTTATCGAATCACCATTACGAGGGGAGAAAATATATATATCCACCCTTCGGTTTCCACAGGGGCAATAGCATATATACAGTCATCTGAAAACCCATGCGTGATTCATCACCAGCGACTCGTCATTGCAGCACGCGGTACGACCACGTCATGCGCTCAAGACGAATATAATACGGGATAATGTTAGCGTCCTGATACGATCGATCCTGTGTATATACCTTTTTATTCGATTCTTTTTCTCTCGTCATGGTTTTTGGATATTCTAGTTACAAAATACTATATAGACGATGATGTATGAACAATGTCGATCACTATATATTAATGTGCAATAGGGTGAAAAAACGCGTGATGTTTAGCAGCACTAATTTGTCGTGATATATAGGAGAGAGACGGAGAGTCGTTGTGTTACCTGACGAGTATAATTGATTCGATTATGAATTGTTAATTCGGCCGTCGAATATCAATTAGACCGGATGAATGAAATAATGGAGTTGGATATTGTTTGGCAATTATTAGTTACCGCAGTTTCGGTGATCTCTGATGTGTATGTGTGTATTTGTAATTTATATAATACATCAATACGAATAATACATCATAATAACCCGCAATAATGAAATTTCGAGTATATACACGGAGAGAGGTTTTTGTGTCGCAGGAGCGTGCACGGCAGACGTCGAAAAGACGATGCGCGGTGTCATCGCGTAGCGACGCGCATCACTTGTTTTTCGGCCTGTATGCAAGTCGATAGTCCGTGTGTACCACACACGAGTTTTTTCGATGTATGCAGTCGGTTTTCTCGTGCATCGACTATCTCTGAGAGGGCCAGCACGGCAAAAACACGCACGCTGCAGTTAGTTCCTGATTCTATCATTTGGACAATAACCATGGATGATTTTGTGAAAAATATTCTCAAAGAGTGGAATTTTCTTGATTTGACATATTTTTTCAAAGGTAATTATCATAACTTATAGTCACAACTTTCAGATTAAGATTTTAATATTGATTGTATAGTACTGTTTATATGGTTTTGTTATAACATAGTGGTTAATGGTTAAATGCGCTTATTTTAATTTTTCAATCTTATGAATTATAAATATATGTACAATAATTCATATAACATCTTAAAAAAGAATATAAAATTGTAGTACAGGCAATTGATGAAGAGAAGTTTTATAAGTTATCAGATGAACGCATTGATGAAATATTACCACCGGATTTCGATTCAAGTGAAATTTTTAAGCGTTGTTATAATGTTTTTAAGAAATCCTTAAATTTAGTAAATAAAGAAAAGCCATGTCATGAAATTGATGTGAATTATAATGAAAATAGTGACTTAGTACAGAAAGATAGTCAGAAAACAAGACCGGAGAAACAAACTCATACTATTATTGCAAATCTTGATGTGCCTGTGATTGATAACATAGAGATTATTCCAAAAGATAGTTTCCGTGTGCTTAATGAAGGGGATGAGGATATTGCAGAAGCTATTTTTTTCGATAAAATGGATAAAATTGAACATCATAATAGTGAGCTAGTTTCAGCTTCTGAAACAGTAATTTCAAAACAAGAAAAAATATTAACTAAATTTATTGAGTTCCAAAAAGCCTATACACAAAGTAAATTTTTTATTTACTCATTCTATACCGATTGTTATTTAAATTTACCGAGTGAAAAATGTATGCTATAAATATATTAGGTTAAATGTAAAAGATGTAATTGTATATTTGTAGTTCAGAAGAACAAATCGCTATATAAATTATTGAGTGATCCAAAGAATATCATCGGAAATCTTATATTGATTAAGTATGTTCAGAGTAAAGACATTTCTGTCTTTAGAAAAAATTTATGTAGGATAATAATCGATAATGAAATGACAGAGACAAAGATAACGGAAACACCTTTTGCGTGAGACTCTTAGTATTTTTATCTTCTAGGCAATAATCTATTTTTTCTTATATTAATTTACAATTCGCTTTAAAAGTTTACATTTTGAATAATATTTTTTTTCAAATTTGAATATTTATCTATTGTACATTTAATATACTTTTTATAGTATAAGAGCTGTAAGATTGGAAGAATTAGCTGTATCAATTACTGAAATTTTTAAAGGAGAGAAAAAAGACTTATATTATTATCCCGCATATAATGTGAATGAAAATAATGATATTAACTCTCGTAATAAACCACAAAGAGTTAATGCAACAGGACTGCTTTATAATAATTACTTAAAGTATAGAGAG
>JAYJLV010071373.1:0-15623 GCA_036873485.1 Torymus texanus
ATTGGATACAGCGGTATCTTCCGCCATGCGTGTGACTGTGCCAATGGATTACGAACTGTAGGATCCTGTTCTTACATTGCTGCAGTCATATATTATCTCAGTAATGCAAGATATAAGTCAAAAATTATTAGACCAGCGAAAGTTCTTTCGGAATTATTTACTACTTCAGATATTGATATTGTAATAGACGCAGATAGTGACGAGGATCAAAAATATTATTATAATTAAAAATTAAAAATTATTACTCATGCAATTTTGTCAAATAGTCAAAATACTTCTAAAAATAATTCTTGGTCGAATTTTGGTCGAATTTCCCCTCTCTTCTACTCTATTACTACTATATACACGCATAACCAATTGACGGTCCGTAACACGGTCATTAGCACGCGACTATACGTGTAGACTCTGCTTGTGCGCACGCTATACGAACGCGTCTACTTGCCTATTCCTCTCTCCCTCCCACCGCGTCCCCTGGCTACCACTACACTCTCTCCCATTTATCTAGCCTGCGCGCGCGTACTATAGCAGCCACGTGCTCCTACTCTCTTTATACTACTCCCACTCTCGTCTATGCGCGCGCGCCGGTGCGCGTTATCAGTTTTCGCCGGTCGCGCTACCATGCGCTTCGCGAATTCTCTTTCGGCTCTTGGTGCCGCTCCCCACGTGATGCGGCTCCCTCCTCATGTTCGCGCTCCCTTCCTGCCGTCCCCCCCTCGTGGTTTCCTACCGTGTCGCCTATTCGCCGCTCGACCCGGTACGCGTCGACGTTGTGTGTGTGCGTGTGAGTTGGTGCGCCGCCTGCTGAGCATCAGCCATGTCGGCCGGTCGCCGTAGCTGCCGTTGAGGCCACGCTTGTGACTCTGTCACAAATACGCCCTCACTAAGACTTTGATTATCCCGTAATCAATGGTTTACTCGACCCTTAGCTAATCCTTCGAGTGTCTCAAAAGTTAGACGGAGGTATACTCACGTAACTCACTGGGCCAAGAAGACCCGCAACAACGTCGCCTGGAGGTCCCCTGGAAGGTGTTGTATCGAAGAGAAGTACTCTAGGAGAGTGTGGCTCGCTCCACTGTGGTGGTCTGGATCCTAGCCCCGCGGTTGTCCTCCTGGACCTGTTGACAACGGAGAGCTGCTCCAGCAGCTCGTACGCGTCCGGCTTGGTGGTTGCTTCGGCGGGTTAGCTGGTGGTATCGTTGTCGTTGCTGGAGGTGCCTGTACTCTGTGGAGTTGCGGCGTCCTCACACCTGCGGGGGGTTGCGTGGTCTATTCCCGGGTGGCCTGGTCCAGTATTCCTCCCCGATCCCGAAGGTACGAAAGGTGCACCTCCCCGCGCCGAGGGCAAGTCTGCAGAGTCGTCTCTTAGCGGCCGCAGTTGTAACAGAACCGGGTGACCGGTTTACGACAGGTAAATCGCGTGTGCCCGGTCCTCCGGCAGTTGAAACAGGCGCTACGAGGAGGGCCCTGCCCGTCCAACGGTACGAGGCGGATGCCTCCGAACAGCACCCCTCGAGTGGAGCAAAAGCGTACGCCTGCTGGTGCCTGTGGTGGTCCTCGCTGACCACCTAGCCGGTCAAATACCAATCTCGATGGTGGGCGTTCGGCGTCGGTGGTGGGTAATGGCACTGACGGTGGACTCCCTTCTGCCTCCTCTTTCCCTCGTGGAGTCTCCTCGACGGGACTGACCCGGGCCGGTTCATGATCACTGGCTTCCATCCTTCGGAGGTTGAATCTTTCCGGCCGCCCCTTTTCCCGCGGCTACACTGTCGTCCCATTCTCGCCTCTCGTCAGAAAAGGGTACGATAGCTGTGAATACCAAGGTTCTAAACTTCTCTTCACCCTCTAGCTGTTCCGCCACGTGTTTAGGCATCCCCCTCCTCGACTTCAAATTATTTCCACCCTTACTCGATTTTCTCGATTCTCCCCACCCTTACTTGTAGCGGTGAGAGTGGGGAAGTCCGGGGTTGGTAACTCGTAGTCGCATGGTACTGGGACGCAGTATTCATTGCATATCGCAACTCATGCAGGTGTTGATCTGAATTCTGATGGTCTGCCGTTACGAAGGTTGCGATCATAGTCTTTAACGTGCGATTGCTTCTCTCCACAGGATTAGCTTGTAGGTGATACGGGGGAGTGGTTACTCTCGTCACCCCGTGTACTTCTAGAATTCTCCAGGGCATTGTTAACAAATTCCTTGCCATTATCCGTAAGTAGGTAATCTGGAGTCCCCCAGCGAAATAACACTAATTCCTTGAATGCTTTGGCTACATTTTTCCCGGTAGCCGCCCGTAGTGGTCGCAGCTCGATCCACCGGGTAAACAAGTCTTGAAATACTACGACATACTTGTACTGACCCTTGCTCTGTAGGAACTCCATTAAATCTGACGCAACCATGGCCCACGGGCGTTCCATAACTCGACCCCCCATTAACCCTTTTGGTGCTGTTTGGTCAGTTTTATATGGCTGGCAATCGTCGCACTCTTGCACGAATTGGTACACGTCGTGCCAAACTCCGGGCCAATAGTATTCTTGTGCAATCCTCTCATATGTTTTTTCGACTCCTAAGTGGCCGGCCGTTGCTTCACAATGGACATCTCGAAGGACTTGATCTCGATACTCCGCTGGAACAACGAGCTTCCAGGTATTCTCCTCACCTGTCACTGGGCCCAGAATCGGATCATGCCTTTGTTTATAGATTAGGCCGTCGTCTATCCTCCATAACTTACACTTAACCGGGCTCATTTGGATCTCCTCGATTCTTTTTAGGTACCAGGGGTCTTTTACCTCCTCGAAGCCAGCCATCTCGACTTCCTCCGTATCTTTTCCCTGTATTCTCGACAGCGTGTCTGGTACTCGATGCATAGCTCCTTTTCGGTGCTCGAATGTTACATCCCACTGTTGGAGTTCTAGAGCCCAGCGCGCTAGTCGTCCGGTGGGCTCCTTGAGATGCTGCAGCCACCGTAGTGCACTATTATCAGTGATCGCCTTAAACTTATATCCTTCCAAATACGGTCTCAGCTTCTTTATGGCCCATACGAGTGCTAGGCACTCCTTCTCTGTGGTGGAATAGTTTCTCTCGGCGGTGGACAGTACTCGATGGATGTATACGATCGGATGCTCGCCGTCGTCGAATTCTTGGGATAACACGGCCCCGATCGCTTCATTACTAGCGTCGCATCGCACCGTAAACTCTCGAGTAAAGTTGGGTCTCGCTAATACAGGAGTCTTCGTGAGGGCAAGTTTTAACTTCATGAACGCTTCTTGCTGTTCCGCACTCCACTGCCAGGCTTGGGTCTTCTTTATTAGTTTTAACAGCGGCAGTTTGATTTCGCTCTCCTTCTCGATGAATTTCGAGTACCATCCTACCATTCCTAAGAATCGTCGCAGCTGCTTTTTGTCTTAGGTACCGGATATTGTAGGATTGGTTCGACTCTCTCCATATCTGGTCGTAGCCCTTCTCGATCTAACAAGTACTCCAGATAACTAACTCTTGAGCACCCGAACTGGCACTACTTCCACTTTACTGTCAATTGTGCATCTCGAATTTTTGTCAGAACAATCTCGAGCCACTTTAAATGTTCCTCGATTGAATCGGTAGCTATGAAAATATCGTCGAGATTGCTGAATACGTTTGGTTCCATTTCAGGTCTGAACAATGAGTCTATCAGTCATTGCAACGTTTCTGGAGCGTTGGTTAGTTCGAATGGCATTCCCTTGAACTGCCACAACCCGGACCCTGGAACTGCAAACGCCGTGTACTGCCTGCTTACTTCGTTCAACTCGATCTGAAAGTATGCACTCTTGAGGTCAACCTTGGATATATACTTTGCTCGTCTCAGCTTAGCTAGAATACCGTCCATGTTCGGTATCGGATAAGCATCTTTCTAGCTACGGGCGTTCAAGTCTCGAAAGTCGATACAGAATCGGAATTTTCAGTCCAGTTTCTTCTGTATGACTGGGGCGTGACATCACGCGCTCGCTGAACTCTCAATTATTCCTTCTTGGTGCATCTCCCGCACAGCCTCTTGAGCTACAGACCACATTACTGGTGAATAACGTCTCGGGGCATGACGGATTGGAGTGTAATCTTTTAGTTCGATGTGATGTTCTGTAAGTGGAGTAGTTGGTAGATAACTTGTTGTTGGCTTATGGACCAGTCTATCCACAATTTCCTTGATCCGCTCGGCTTCGCTAGACGTGAGCTCCGTTAGCCCGGCGCATTCGGCCATTATGACTGGGGTAGAATCCGCGATACTTGTTGCGAAGGGGTACCACTCCCCGTACTCTCCACACTTCCATTCTTTGGCTCGAAACCGCAACGACAGATCCCATTCCATCCCGAAGTCCATACCCAGGATGATATCGTGATAGATTTCTTCGACTGCTCTGAACCCCAGTACTCCTAAGTGACCATCAACGTCGATCGAAATCGGTAGGTTGCCCTGCACTCTCATCGGGACTCCAGATACCCCTCTCACTTAGCCACTCGATTCGCGCAGCCGATGTCGGTATTTATTCAATATTCGTGGACCGACCAATGAGATTGTTGCCCCCGGATCTAGTACTGCTAGGTAAGACTCGTCGCCGACCATCACTCGAATGAAGTTTCTGTTGTCTAAGGCTGCTGCCTCCACGACCTCCTCGACCCCCACCCACTCCCTTAGTTTAACGCTATTCTCTTGATTAGTGTTCTCCCCTACACTTAGCCCCTTAGTACCTCCACTCGACCCCAACGACACCCCATCAGCTGTTTACGGCGATTGGTTGCCGGTGAGTGACACTCCCGCTACCGTTGCCTTTATGTCCGCCGCTTCCTTCAGCATCGTTTTCACGGCTTCTTCGATTCGTGGCAGCATGGCATGATTTTATTCTTCATCCATATCTGAAAACTTCCACTCCTCCATGGACAGCTCCAACACTCCCTTGTTGTGCTTCTCTTCCTCATTCTCACTCTCGCTCTCAGAGCCGTTGTCGTCTTCGTTGCTAGAAGGTAACCAGCTGACTCATTTTTTCTTTTCCAATATGGTAGCATCTGGCTGGCTTCCTTCCTCTTCTTGGACGGTGGCCTTTGCTGACTCGTCCTTTCCCTTACTCGGAACCGTTACACAAGCTTTCTCCTCGTATTCCACTCGAGCCGTACCACAAGGCTAATTTTTAATCCTCAAAACCGTTGTACCAGGTTCCTTCCCATTCTCTACTCGAGCCGTAACATACGGCTCATTTTTATCACTCGAAACCATTGCACCAGGTTCCTTCCCATTCTCTACTCGAGCCGTAACACAAGGCTCATTTTTATCATTCGAAACCATTGCATCAGGTTTCTTTTCATACTCTACTCGGTTTCCCCCCTTACTCGATCCCGACTCCGCTGTATCAAAGTTTGACACCATCTTTTCCACTGCGCCTTGGGTCCCGGTTACTCCTGCGCAGGACGCAGGGGCCTCTAATGCGTCCTGGCGGGCCCGTTTCCCAAGGCTGCGATGATATGTGCCCAGTTTGGACCGTCCTTCAACACTACTCCTTCCTTGCGGCAGCCTTGGCATTGTCGTCCTTGGCGAGCTGGGCAGTCCCGAGCGAAATGGCCTTTTTGCCCGCACGAATAGCATGATCGTTTTGGGCAATCGGCTGCCCGGTGGCCTACCATTTGGCAAATGAAGCATGGCCCGACAAAGCTTGAACCTCCCGACACCAGCGGTGTTTTGTTAGGTGTGAGTGAATATGGGGCTGGTAGGCTCGAGATTACGCCTTGTTCCCCTTTTGTTGCCGGAGTGCTCACGGTTGGCGTCGACATCCGACGGTCGCCTTGATAACTGTTCTTTTTTGGAGGCTATCTTCCCGAGGAGTTAAGAGCTGCCGTGTTGTTGATGGCGGCTACGTGTTCCTCTTCGACTCTTGGCTGTTCTCGATTACCCTTTTTCTTCGCTCTGCCTTTGTTGGGTGCTGCCTGCTCTTCCGCTCCTGAAATTTCGGCTACTGATGCTACTTTGTGCGTGACTCGATGCGGTCCCATGTAGTTTGTGCCCGCTATTCTTGATTTATCTCGACGCGGTGGTGAGCGGTACCTTTCCTTAATAGCTTCCCACACTCGAGTTCTCTTCCATACCACTCGATCGCGTCGAAGCTATCCAGGTTCTTCTCCCACAGTGCGTCTTGATATTCAGGCCGCAAGTGCAAGAAGGTCAGATTCAGTTGCTCCCTCAGTGACGGTGGTCGTTTGAGATGTGCTATAATTCTGCGGAATTTGGTGATAAAGGGAATGATCTTCTCCTTCGCACCTTGATGTCTTGCTCGAAGTTCTTCCATTACATCATCTTCGTGTAATTCTCCCACGAATTGCCGCCTGAAGGCTTGTTCGAATGTTCTGAAGTCCCAGGACAATATGTCATCCTGGTAGACTTCATACCAGTCTCCCGCATCTCTTATTAAAATGCTCTCAAGGCACGGCAGTAGCTGCTCGTTCGGGATCCCGGTGGCTCGCTTACATGCTTTTAATCGAGATATGAATTGCTCTGGCGACTCTTTCTTGTCACCTGAATAACGCAATCCCCAGCCCATTAAGGTCTTGATAACCTGAAGGCCATTGTTTCAATCCGTCATTAGACTATCTCGACGGTTTTCTCTTCTTGATACTTGCTGGCTCCGGCGAGTTTCCTCGCACCGACTTCGTCGCGTGCGAGTGGTACTGTACCTTCCTCTCGACTCCGTTTCACTTCCGGGGCTGAGATCTCGAAAGTCTGCTCGTAAGCGGCTTGAGGGTAGTGGGAGCGGTGAATAGCCTTCCGCATCTGAGCTTGAACTCTCTGGAAGCGGTATTTTCCGCCGCCTTCGTGGGGTAGAGCGGTTGAGCGGTTGCCTGTTTATTCGCACAAATGTTCCTCCCCGTGACTCATATTCCTCATCCAACTCCGTTCTTTCCGCCTGGCTCTCGAACTGGTGCGTGTGTTACGACTCATCCCAGTTCTGTTTGATCCTCGAGGTGTGGCACGACTCGTCTTCTTTCTCCAGGACTCGACTGCTTGCAGGGTATAATGATCCCCTTCTGGTGGATAACTCGAGATTCCGCGATCGCGGAAACGGCAGATATCTATCTTCTGTTAGTTTCCGCCTACCAGTCGTCTGTCTCAAGCTTGCGCTTCGGTCATCGTTAAAGCCAATCCTGGGAATCGCTGCGCCGTTGGTTGTTTGTTGCAACGCTGGAATTCCATTCAGCGCCGTCATGATTTGCACGGTCGCGTTCTCGACCGCTTGTCTACTTGCAGTCGTTTCCTGTATTGGCTGTAGAACTTCTCTGACTTGCGTATGTTCATATTGTAATTGAGATGTACGATCGTCGTCACTGTCGTGTGCTGGGTTGTAATCGCTCGTTGCCATCACAAATTCTTCGTCCTCCGGTCTTTCGCGTTGGCTTCGTCTGTTTTTGGAAACCCTGGTACCTCCGCTATTCCGTCTATCTTCAATAAGCCCCAAAACAATCTCTCTGCTTTAGCCCGATGGCTACCGCGAGGATTCAGGTTCGTTCTGACAGGTTATGTTCAACCTCTTCGGTCGTCCTCCTCATGATGTCCCGAAACTGTATTCGATGCTCTCTATTATTGCTGAGTTTTCTTATTCTGATTTGGTATTGATCTCCTTTCTTTGTTCTCTTGGTCGCCATTGTGCGTTTTCCCTCTTCTACACCACTCAACAACCAATTAACGACCCAAAACGAATTTTGAAAGAATATAACCTCGACCCGTCATCGCAATCTCAAACTCCAATACTGAAAAGCAACTCAAACTGTCGAACCTATAAGGACAAGAAGAAAAAAAAAACATTTTGCACTCGACCCACAATCTACCCGTCTATTTGTAGGGCAACGGTTTAATAAAATCCCCTTTTTACGGTACTTGTCACAATACTTCTTCCTGAGTTCGGTTTTCGTGACCCCTATTTCCTTGTTAATTGAGGCGGAATTGTCCTCAATGACCAACCAGCTAAATTAATTTCTTCGACTCACTCTACGTACTGTGTTACATACTGCGTACGTAATTGCCGATCCAGCTGAAAATAAAAGTTTTCTCGACCCAGCCTATGTAACGTGCGTTATATTTTAAAGGTTCCTGAAAAAAAATTTTTTCAACTCGCCCCAAACTGACTACTTGTATTGTAATTTGGTATTTATAATTTCGTAAACTCCGTATCGTCGTCTCTTTTTCGCGAAGCAACGACACGAGTTAGTAAATATTTACTCTCTGTTTACTTTGCTTCTTCGCGAGTCGTATTCGGTGTTCAGCTGAAAAGGAAAATTTTTGTCTCGACCTCCAATTACTTTCCTTATTTTTTTCTTTATTTTTATTCACTGTCTTAACCCCGTTACGTTTAATTAAACTCGACTGCCCACTAATACACCACCACCATCTTTTAACACATACACGTTTTCCTCAAGATTTCAGCGTTTATGGTTCAGTAGTACGTTTAAAATTAGTTGGGCGCCATTTGTGACGTTGTGATTGATTATTACCTTCCCGGAGAATTAATATTACTAGATAATCCTCTAATCAAACACTCCGTCAGGTACACTTACTCCTCACGGCTCTGTGAGACTCAATTCTGCAAGGGGTTCGAACGAACTACTCGACCAAGCTGATCTCCGGCACGACTGACCCTCGATGACTCCAAATACCGCTATGATTTTACTCTGAAAACGTACAGGAAAGGGAATGGAATTGACGCGCACACAAGGCGATACACACTCGCAAATAATAACTATAATGATACTAGAGGTAATATTTATTAAAGAAGGCTGTTGGTGTCCTCTGAGCACGCTACAATTGCGCCTGGCAAACCTATAACAATGCGAGAATACCACGATCACTGTTACGTCCGCGAATTAGTTATTCCTGTAAAGAAAAATACACCACGAGTCCTATAAGAAAGAAATACCACCACGACTTATACATTCCCTTCACCATCTTACGACGTCTATACTCGCTACATTTCACTCTGAGGCGACACTACTTGTGATTTTAAGCTGTTAACTCTTTGTAGGCTGAAATCAGAGAGAGCAACCGTTCTGAATTCCCTTGACTCATTACCTCGGTTGCTCTCTTAGATAGCCCGTGTCTAAACCGTACTGGCCCTATCCCTTCTTGGTACATCAGAGTTCGTCTCACTCTATGACTTGCAAGTTCTTACGGCGATAGGTCCTAAGATCGATCCTGCGCACCTAATCATGCGCGCGCGCCCTCAGAAATCCCAATTCTCGACCCCACCTATCGTATCTGACTTAATCTTGGACGAATTTCCCCTCTCTTCTACTCTATTACTACTATATATGCGCATAACCAAATGACGGTCCGTAACGCGGTCATTAGCGTGCGACTATACGTATAGACTCTGCTTGTGCGCGCGCTATACGAACGCGCCTGCTTGCCTATTCCTCTCTCCCTCCCGCCGCGTCCCCTCGCTACCACTACTCTCTCTCCCATTTATCTAGCCTGCGCGCGCGTACTATAGTAGCCACGTGCTCCTACTCTCTCTCCCTCTACTACTCCCACTCTCGTCTATGCGGGCGCGACGGTGCGCGTTATCAGTTCTCGCCGGTCGCGTTACCGGTTCCGTCCCCCCTCGTGGTTTCCTACCGTGTCGCCTATTCGCCGCTCGACCCGGTACGCGTCGACGTTGTGTGTGTGCGTGTGAGTTGGTGCGCCGCCTGCTGAGCGTCAGCCATGACGGCCGGTCGCCGTAGCTCCCGTTGAGGCCACGCTTGTGACTCTGTCACACATTATTTAGAAGTTAGCCAAAAATTACGTACATAACCTAAAGAATCATTGAAAAATTCAAAAAATTTTCCTGAGCTCAATTTTTATTTAAAAAATCTGAAAAATCAGGCTGTTTTCTTATTCAAAAACACACGTCCGTGAATTTTTTTAAATTTTTTGAAAGAAAGGGTTGAGCGGAAAATTTTTTTTTTTTAGAAAACACATTTTTTAGGTTAGGAGACCCAAATCATTACCTAGGGAGCTCAAAATTTGGCTAAAGAGGTTTTTAATAAATGTACTTTCGAATGTTCAATTCCGAATAAAAATCCAAGTGAGTACCATTTTGACCTTCTTATCCCGCCTTTATGATAGGTTCTCTTAATTCTCTTAAAATTTCAGCCAATACTAATCTTGGAGGAGTAACTACATCAATTATTTCTCGTAGGTAAATGTACAGTTTTCGATGTGTATCGCCTTCGGGAATGAAACCTCCAACAATTAAGCCAAAAATTCGAACGAATCTTAGCATTTCAGCTGCTGACACGTTTAATTCGATTTTTTGTTTCAATTGATGCAATTTAATGGTTGGAGGTTTATTTACAAGCTCCGCAGGTCCGAAATCAAAATTTTCAAGTCTTGTGTTTAGGTGCTCGAGCAAAAGATACTGTTTCTTAAATATAAATGTAAATATAATTGCCCGCATTACATACATACATACGCCTTCAAGGACGTTATGCATCATATCGATGCTCACATTATCTGTTATATGAAAACCGCTTACATCGTTAAATATGCACCTTTCTTTGACCCCTGTTTTAGATACATCTGCAATTTGAATATGAGCTTCGTTGTTTTCCTTATTTCTTAATAAAGATAAATCTTCTTCTACCGCTACTTGTAATTCCTCAAAAGACGCTGTACAGATGCGACAACAGTAGTTCGCTTTAAAAGACTCTACGAATCCATATATACCGTTTAAGGCGGTCTTATACCTATAATTTTGGGAAAAATCAATATTTTTTCATCGGCTTTACGATTCTAAATGTTATTCTCAACTTGTGGAAAAAGTTTGAGACACTTACTTCTAAAATTCCCGAAGATACAAGCAAAAGGTGAATAAACTTCAATAGGAATGTGCCACCAGTTTCGATTTGAGTCTTGTCACGCAAACGTAAGCCACATGAAGAACTGATTTATAACCGATTTTACCCTTAAAGAAAAAATCTAATATTTTGGAATGTTTATTTTTATTTATAAAAATAATGTTTTTAATTAATTTTTTAATTAAATTTTTAAACAAAAGCATATTACAAAAAAGCGTTTCGGTGACAGAGAAAATTAGAATAATTTAATATTTATATATTTTATACATACATATACTCATAATCTAAACATATGTAAAAATTTTAATGCGATTCACGAATTCAAATGGCGCGCTCAGTTGGTAAAGAAGTGTGAAAGACGCCACTGCAAGGCGCCACGAAACATTTCCATGCGTTATGATCGCTGCCTTAGAAGTCATGTGTTAGTGTCGGCTGCTCAATGCGCCCGCGTGTGCTTTTATTGCGAGTGTGCTTGAGGTTAGTTTTATTTGCAAAATAGACATTCACTAAAGTGAAGTTGTACCTTGTCTTCGCCAAAAACTTCAATTACCTGGATATTACATATGTATAAATTAACTGAATAATTATTAAATATGTAGAAAGAATAGATACTTTGTGGAAATTTGATTTCAGATTTACAGCAGTTATCATTACTAGGTGACATCCAGACAGTTATTGACTGAGGTTTACGATTGGAATTTGAAAATCATCCAAATGACGAAGAACGGTTGATATAGCTCTCTGTAGCTGTAGCTCCAGCTGCAATAGCTCTTGTGTAGTGAGTTTGCATATTTATTACTTTCATCTCAGCCAAGCGTTCTTTCATAAATAAACAGCATTACTAAATTCTTCTTGTAGTATCTAAAATATTTTTTGATATATCCAATGCATTAAGTTTTTAATTCGTTCTGCTTTATTAACATTGAAATGGGTTTTGAATTACTATTTCCTCTATATATAAATATGTTTCTTGTGATTATTTAATATTTTAATCATAGCAGCATAATCTTATTGTATCAATTGATTTAGGATAATTTTTTTTTACAGAAATTGGACCTACTGAACAAGTCTTTCAGTTTTTGATTGGAACATTTAACATGGTTACTAAGTTACTACTGCCTCTACTGTTTTGCAGCTTAAGTCCGTACGTGCTATAACGGGAAAAATGGTAATCCATATCTTTTTTTGTAACATTATTACAGAATACTTTAAAATATTAAATGAGAATAAATGTTGAATAGCTTGCATGTTGAAATTTATGAAATTCTCATATCTTTTCTTGTAACATTATTACGGAATACTTTAAAATATTAAATGAGAATAAATGTTGAATAGCTTGCATGTTGAAATTTATGAAATTTTTCATTCAAGGCTTATTTCTGAAAATTTTATATTTTGGTCTTCTGCGTTGCTTTTTTTGGAGATCGCTTGATCAATTTTAATGAAATAAAATGTAAGTTACTTGTTATATGCCCCTCTATGGTAGGTTGCTCTGAAATTTAAAAAATTTTTGATTAAGTATTGTTTTAATCCCAAGAACTCTAAAAATTCAGAAAAGTGCGAATAAAAAAGTGGTTTTTGTGATTAAAAAATACTTAATCAAAAAATTTTTAAATTTCAGAGCAACCTATTATAGAGAGGCATATAACAAGTAACTTACATTTTATTTCATGAAAATTGATCAAGCGGTTTCCAAACAAAACAACGCAGAAGCATATCTTTCAAGATCATCATATTTCTGGATACAATGGTTGGATGGTTTATATTGTAGAAGATAAGTTATATTTATAGTATTTATATATTTTTATTGCATAATAATCTTTTAAATCATTTTTTCAGGTATTTATGGTCCCTACCACATACCAAACTACAAGCAGGTAAACTCACCTGACCCTGGAAGAACCGGTTGAGCCGCTCATTTTTCTTTATGTAATTGTATTCTGTACCAAAAGCGGGCTACCAGACCTACTCATAAACCAATATACCCTCTAAAAACTACCCTTACCAAACCATAAGCAGGCTAACCCCTAGAAAATATCGGTTAATATGGCTTAATTTTTTATTTGGTACGTATTTGGGAATCTTGAACAAAAATGTTAATTGGTACAAAGCTTAAAACCTTACTGGTTTCAAGAGAAGCCAACGAAGTCACTGTAATGGAATATCGGTTCTATCAGTAATAGACTCTGCTATTTCGTCTAATTAGAAAAGTAATCCGGATGTATACTAAATAAAAGTTGTAATAAAAAATATAAAAAAATAAAAAATGCTAATGCCGCTTGCTAGCATTACCCAGAGTTTACCACGCGGAAGTTGCAAAGACGGACTTAAACTTCATAGTCATCGTGAGTCTGTCAGTCGTCAAGTTGTTATAAGTTTTTATTTGTAAACTGGTCACAATTACGATTTTTTTAGTCTTTTTATATTTTTGAGTCTTTTTAGTCTTTCTTGTATTTCTAATCTTTCTATACTATCCCATAATTTTATAAATCTTTATTCTTCTCCGTCGACCATCAATTATCCCATATCTGCGTCATTATTTTCAATATTTCTGTGGCCGGCATCCTGAGTATATCTAAGGTGCATTGTACTAGGATATTTTATGTACTCTTAATGCCGAGCCCTCCCAAGAAACCACAGAATACTCGCGGTGTGTGTACAGCAACCCCATGTTCTTGCCCCAGCTTTGCAGGTACAATAATGTTCTAATATAACGTCGTCGTCTTCATTTTCTACTTGATCATTTTCAACTTGTACTTGAAAACATATCAATACTTGATAACGAGTAGCATTCCTAAATCGAGAATATATTCTGATTCTCAATAATCCTGGCATATCTCTGTTCGTGTCAAGTTCAAAGATATCAGTACTCCGTGATCGAATTTATCCTGAACATATGAAGAAGATAATTCAAGTTGGTATGGGCCGAAGGTCAATCGACGTAAATATTGTAAATCTAATCGAAGTAACTCAGGAACATGATTTTGCCTCAAACGTTCTCAAATGGCATTTCTCCTAGCAAGATTCTCAGTCTCAACTAACGCTTGTACTACATTTACTTCATTCTATCGAGTTTTAATCTCTCCCACTAGATCAACAGTTTTCTCCCTCATTTGTAGAGGGATTCGATATTCATTTATTAAGGCTCCAGCTATCAAGTAAACATCTTGCAAATGTAGGACGTGGGCCCTTGGAATAAGTCCGTCTAGAAAGTGGTAAATGCTTTTTATGTGGCCATTTCGAGCCTCGACTACCTACCGTTGCATGGTTATCATGCGGGCACGACTGGCCATTTCAGTTGTAAGTTGTCGATTGCCTTCCATGACAGGTGGCATTTGGACATTGTATCGTTCATTTTCCAAAAACTGCACTGCATCTCGATAGCCCCGATCCACAATAAAGATGCCCCCATTTTGAAACCAGTGGTTAATATTGTGTTGATATCTCTTTGAAACTGATATATTAAAATGGAGGCATCATTGTTTCTCCCATCTGCTAAATATGGACCATGGATATCGATAATATACCCGTCTGGTGCAGTCATCATAATAGATTTTACTAAATGACGTTCCTCATGAACCGAGTAACTTTGTCTGAAGGTACGATAATTTCCTGACTTTTCAATATAACTATAAGTTCTATCTATAATTGAAATGACTTTCGATTCGAAAGAGAGACTTTTTTGATACCTGGCGCAAGTTATAACCTCCAGGAATAGGATTACAAGACTCGTGTAAATTATTAAATTGTACTTTTGATAAGGATGTCAGATAAGTAAAATTTTCATCAGTTAAAGTGATCAAGAGATTTCTTACGATTTCTCAGGGCTGATTCTCTTAATAGTGTAAAGAATCTACTGGCTTGTATGCCAGGCAAAACTGAAGGGCGATTTAAATATTGTAAGTCAGCATAGTAGTTTCTTAAAAGAAAACCTGGTGCAAAACCATCAAGGTGTTGCAAGCAGACCTGAGATGCTTGAGGAATGTAAATGTTTCTTTCCAAATATATACCGACCCGTGCATTAATACTAAGCCGGTGCAAATCATTATTCAAGCGGGTTAAGGGGTCCAGGATGGTTAAGCTCCTCACGGACCTCATTGCCATTTCCACTTTTTGATTGTTGAAGTTCCTCATAAGACGCATGTTACGAGGAAAACTAACGTCATCGCACACGTAACATGGTATTTGTTGCACCATGCCTAATCTTATAATATGTAAAGTAGAAAGAAAAACTTTTTCCCGTAATTTCTGTCGTAAAAAGTTAAATTATTAAATATAGATAACATGGAATGGTAACTTATACTGAAGAATTAAATATTGCTTAACTGATATTTATTTTTGAATAATATAATTTTAGAATTATTTTATGAGAGATGATGAAATCTGATATATTAGTATTCGCAGTGGATTATATTCACGTATAATAAAAGTTCAAGATCCTCATAAGTCAATTGACATAAGGCAGAAGAACGTCATTACATATAGAATACGACATACTAAAGCCCGCCATACCCGATATTATAATATGAAAGGTAGAATGCAAAACTTTTTACATTGCACAACTATAAAAGGTAGAATGCGCAATACCTGTCGTAAAAAAATGAGATGATGAAATGTTCAAATAATCGGATATTTAATAATATATTTTGTAACAGGGATATCCCGTGCGAATAATACTTCGGTATCTTTTATTCGCCGCGCGGGGATATTTGTTAATATGCCGGCTTCTGCCGGGCTTACCTTCGCCTCCTTCTGCTGCAGCTTCTGCTTGCCAGGAAAT
>JAYJLV010071394.1:0-15621 GCA_036873485.1 Torymus texanus
TCTCTCTCTCTCTCTCTCTCTCTCTCTCTCTCTTTCTCTCTTTCTCTCTCTCTCTCTCTCTCTCTCTCTCTCTCTCTTGTGCAATCAGGAATAAAATATTCAGTCTGTTACTGATGTGCTATATTATTATTTGACGTTAAATCAACCCTTCCGGGTACGTAACTCAGTGAGACCGGGAATACGAGAATATCCACTTCAGATATAACAACAGATTTTACGAAGGTTTCATTTACAAAAACAAACTATGTTTGTACACGAACTTGATCAACTTCGAGATAACAATCTTAGAATCCGAAAACTTTTTGTGAGAATTATTCTTAGGATTTTCATGATTCTAACAACTAGAATTTATTATAATAAAGTAAAGTTTCTAAAATTCAATTTACTTTTTTTAAATCATTGTCCCACCATTTTTCGTAAAGTTATTAGTTGGCACCTTTTTCAAATAAAACAAGTGCCCCTGTAAATTTCCACAACAATGAATTTTATAATCTGATTAAGTATTTTATGAAGTCATACTTCGTAATTTTAACGGACATTGTTTTATGCAATAAAATTACATAGCATATTACCTGAAGAGATCCATAATTTAATATTCAAATTCACGCTCTGTTCGTAATTGAAACATGAGCTTATTATACACAAATGTAATATACATACATACACACATGAGATACGGCTGAACGGATGTTTTTACAATTTTACTTCTGTCATTTTACCTACGCAAATTGTGACTTCTTCGATAGGAAAAAAAAACTTTGGCCGCACAAAACCTTTCGCTCGTATAAAAAAGTCATCTAATTGTGCGCGGGTGCGCGCTTAATAAGCAGGAAGTACTAGCGCGGAAACGTTCCTAAGTAGACCTAGTTTGAAAAACACCCTCCAGTAAAAAGGCGATTGAAAGCGTGCAGGGGAAAGAGAGAGGAAGAGAGAAAGAGAGAGAGAGAGAGGGAAAGAGGGAGGACTCCAACTATACGTACATACCACCATCACACACTAGCATGTGTATCAGTAAGTCCACATATAGCGAGGCTAATCAGACGCGAGAGGTTTTCCGGTTGCGGAAAGTGTGTTAATTTACCGGGGAAAGAGGAGAACGCCTCTAGTGCAAACCCAATGCGAAAGCTTTTGCGGGCGTTTTTAACCAGATAGAGAAGCGTGAGCGAAAAAACGTGGTGGTTCTGGGATTAGCGAGAACGTTAGTCTATATTATTATTCGACGTTAGAATTAAAACAGAATTAAGCAGTAGTTAATACTGTAATTCTTAATTTTCCAGTAAAATATTTTATAAATAATTCATAAATGTATAACAATTTTGCTTCGTAGCATTTCAAATACGATCGATACAGAAAATAAAGCTTCAATATTAATCATTAAATACAGAGAAAATTTTTTTCTTTTATAGCGAGAAGAAATTCTTCTTGTTGAAAAACGATTTCCTTTTTTAATCAAACGGTTTATTTTAAAATTTGGAATTCCTTTTTCTTTGTTCAAAGTGATTTTTCTCTAGATTGAAAAAAAAAAGTTTCTATTTGTTTCAAAATGATCTTTGCTGAACAAAAAGTAACCATTTTCATTCAATCCCAAATGTCTTTATCAGTCTATCTTCAGTCAGTATTTGTAACAAAAAGAAGCTGCTTTTGAATCAGAAAGAGTTTTCTTGCTCTAAACGGATTTCCCTCTTGAAGGTGCATCTTTGAACCATGGTTCAAATTAATTGAATCATGTTCACTACTTTATCATAAAACGATTTTCTTTTTGGAACAAGAGGAAATGCGAGTTAACTATATATGTCATTTTTTGCAATCATTTATCATCAAGAGCAGTATTTAATTTTAAAAGCAGCAGTATCTAATATATTCAAAAAGAATACGTCTCTCAACATTATGCAATGCAGGTGTACGAATTTATTTTTTCATTCTTGCCGTGTGGCACCACGCGAAACCACTAATTATCCTTTCTATTTGAAACAGTCATGAACGCGTAGGCGGACCGACCGCCTGAATATCCTCTCTCATACGTGTACTTTCACACAGATAGCCTCACATATATATACGACCGACCTGCTGAACTAAATCAATAAAACTATAAAATAGCCTGTTTATCTACCTGTTAAGGTGGCTCCAGCGTGCTGGGTCGTATCTATTATATGAGCGGCCTCGGAGAGGCAACAATATTTTTTTTGTCAAATGAATCACGAAATTTTTATTTGTAATAGTACAATAGCACACACTACGTATATGTACGTGCTATTATATGTTATGATATACAAAAATAATCACAGTGAATGCGATATATATGTGTATAAAAAACACGATTTCCGGTTTTTATGTAATTAAATTTAAATTTGGCTGGGGACTTGATATTTTCATTACAGAACAAGATTTCGACTGAAAGATTATAGATGGCTTTATAAAAACATTATCGATTTTCAGAAAAAAAGCCAGAAAATGATTTTCTATCTATAGGAACCTAAATTAAAAATTAAATTTTCAGACATTTTGCCCTCTCTAGTTCACCTGGTGACTGTACTTGAAAAAAGTAACAATATAAAACTGAACATTCGTACTTACAGTGGGTATTTTTCTGTTTTCTTACTTATCGATTTCGCCGAAGCCACCTTAAGTGTTGACCTGTTTGGAAACAGTTTGTTACCACAATTTTTAACAATATTTTGGCATCGTATTACTCTCCAAATTTTTAAAAATCTTACTATATTTTTCGGATTTATAAAATTTCAGAAATACTATAGCACTGGTAGTTCTTTAATATCGTTGGTACCATGGCACAACTGCTATTAAATTAAGTAAAAATAACCTTTATTTGTAGTGAAAATAACATTATGTTCAACATATAATTTACACAACCTTCTAAAAATTATAAGTTCGTCCAAAAAAGACGCATTTACTTTTCAAAAAGGTGTATTAATTCGAAGTTTTCGTCTTTTTAAAACAAAGAAACTCCTTTTCGGAAAAAGTAGAAACTCCATTTATTATGTTTCAATATATGAGAATGTAATGCTGATCCATTTTAAGAATAGGAATATAAGTTGTATGTATAAAATGAACCTTGTATTTTCATCTTTATCCAACTGCGTGATTAAAATAACAGTAGAATTTGTTATTTATTTTTTCTCTATCGGAATGGACTGCATTCGAATTTTTGTCTAAATTTCCACATTAGTTAATAAATTCTAATGATTTAGTTTTTTGGATGTTGTTTAGATAAAGTCCTACTTTGCGGATCGTTAACAAGTTATTGTCTTTCCGAAGGACGATACTTGAATCGTTCAATTCTTCAACAAAAAATTTTGAGTTCCTTCAAGGTATAGCTTGCCTTGATCTCCCTATAGTTCTCTTACTTTGTGAACGACTTACCGTGTTTACTGAGATTCATTCAGTACTACCTTTGTGATAAGGACTATGTTATCTACATTTGCGGTAGAGTTTTGGAAGCCGCAAGGCCTACACAAAGTTAATTAGGATCTGTCTCATATTTCTCGTTGGGCTACTGTTAATTATCCATGCACTCAAAACCAAAACACTTTAGACTAATTGTATGTGTCAGTAATTAATCAGTCAACTCAACAATACCTTGTTTCATGTAATTCTATTCGACGATGTGTTTATAATAAGCCTTTGCGATACACTGAAGATTCTCGGTCTTACAATTATTGACTCCACATTGTCCGCGATACCGCACTGCGCTATAATAATACCTATAGGAAACGTTTCTCCTCTGTTCTTACGACTTAAGATGTGCGAAATTTATTTGCCGAATAAAACTGACATTGATTGAGACGTTATATTTTAGCACATATTTATTGTGTAGAGGCATTCATAAACCTTCTTGAAAAACTATCGCTTAGACTAATTAGATATATGAACCAAACGGAAAATTATCGAACATATTACCAATGCATAGAGAAAACTAAATTTTTCCGTTCACTGTCTGGCACAAGTTTCTCGGTGTTTTCTTACTCATTTAAGTGCCGCGTAAACTGTGAGAAATATTTTAGATCGGGGAATTAAGCTCATTAAACTTTATTTAAATAAAACAAGCGAAATCACATTCCAGAGTTGGCCGGCTATTTGATGGGGTAACGCAACTTGTACTTGAATAGGTGACCGCTTCGTGTAACTTCAGCGTTTATACAGGTAATTTTTTGTTTTTAAATTTTGCGAGAGTTGATTTGAATATATGCTTTCATTGTTTAAGGAGGTTCTACCGGTACATAAGTAGTCATAACAGTGTAGCTGTCTGCTAGCCATCAGCTTGTGCTTGACTTCTTGAGTATGACTCGTAAATGTGGCAACACCGCACTATTTTATGTTTATTTACTTTTCCATGTGCAATTTTAAGTTAATAAAATGAGTCATAAACAGCAAAACTTTTTTTGGAAAGATAAAAGAGTAACGTATAAAGTTCATAAAAAGCGATGTCAGCAGCAAGATTTTGGAAAAAATATACAAAAAAAATTTAAAGCAGACTGTAAGGTGGATAACCTTAAAGATGAGAGAAACTCCAAAATTAAAAGTTAATTATAATATAAGTTAAATATATACTAAATACTAAAAATTGTTTTAATTAACTGAATGATTTTATTAATGTTAAATATTTATTAAAATACTTGTAAGTTTGAAATAATATCTGTGATCATTAAAGAAAATAAAAGAGGTTATTATCATTTGAAATATTCTTTCTTTTTTTAGAAATAAACATAAATACCAAAGTTATCTGCTTTATTTATAAATAAATTTATTTTATTTATTTATTTATAAGTAAATAAATAAAAATATTGGTTGCTCTTCAATAACATATATACATGTTATAGAAGACGAAGGATAGTGACTGACTACTGATGACTTGAGAGATGTGAGAGAGATAACACGTGCGCGCATGTATATACTGGGTGCAACGTTGCCAAATCTTCTAAGCTTTGATCGCCGGTGAAAATCAGACGAAGTTATTTAATTTTAATAATTTGTATAAGCTGTCAACTAAACTTATAAAAGCTGGAATATTTTCTCTATTTATTTTTTTAGTAATAAAAATTTTGTTCAAACCATCTTAATTTTTGTTCATTTGATATTTCGAAATAAGGGGAGTTCCCATAAGAAGCAATTTAAAAATTACGGAAACAAAATAATTTTTTTCTCCGTTCTGGAGCTGTGTAGCCTCACAAAAATTTAGCTACAGCTTTTTCGAGATAATATTGACCAGTGTATAAATTTTCATCAACTTCTCAATTTTTAATCTATTAGCGGTATAGAACCTCCTTAAATGTATGGAATGTCACATAAATTCCTGAAATATATTCGGGCACCAATGATGCCGAAACTAATGCAATAAAAAGCATCAGGATCTCTGTACTAAACAGTGTTACGATACTGTTTTTTTTAAACCACGGTGATTTTTGAGATACTAGAAATTGCCTCGCGCGCGTGCCGCGTGCGTTGATTTTGTTGTTGTTCAACTCTTTGGAGTTGCTTCCTATTTCCACTGTACCCACCAATGAAATTCTTGGATAATGCTCTAATTTGGTCCTCTAATAGCTTCAATTCGATACTATCGCAATCTCCCTTTTATAGATGGTTTAATTAACGAAATTTTAGTCATGTTCTCCATTTTAAATATGTTTATTACTAACAACGTAAATCATATTTGTACATCAAACCATTTTTTGTCAAAAATTAAATCAATACACTTTTAAAACTGAATTTTATAAATATTAATATCAAAAATTTAAAGAGATCATTCAGTCCATATTTGTGGATACTCCATTAAACGACTGAAATTTCATGACCGAAATTTTTTCGACATCCCAGCGCTTGAATCTTTGAATGCAACCAATGTGTGCTTTTTTGTGACAGAAACATTGACGAAGAGTCTTACTACTATGCTAACAGAAATTAGACATTTATTATAAACGTACTCTCCATTGCAAACGTTGTAACGTACACATCTTCCCACGAAAAAAATTTATTTAATATCGCAACACTATATACATATATAAAGTCACTCTAACTTCTTTTGTGAAATTATTGTAACATTTAAACTCGACAAGCGGACCAGTTTAAAGCTGCTGCACCATTTGATTAATATGTCAATGTTTTGAGTGCAGAATTATTGACATTAATTTATTGTATGTGAATAAAAAAACAATACCGAAGGAATTAACTATTATTGTGAGCGCTGTTACGGGTTTGTTTACTTTGACCAACTCTGGTTCTCTCGTCTTTAATGGGGTGCATATTATATTCACTTCTCCAAACAGAATCAGTAATACACTGTCATGCGTAATTAAAATTTTGTAGGCAAAAAGTACGCAATATTTGTGGACAATGAAGTTATGTAACACACATATTGTGTTATTATTCATCGACTATATTTTTGTTATTTTTCCTGATATTTTATACATTTTACCTTTCAAGTACACTTATATAGTTTATTTTTATTATTGGGTGTTTTAATTTTATGCAAATTGCTTGCCTTTTTTCAGTCGAAGATCTCGCACTTCCTACTCAACTTCATACCTGACCTTTTTTGATATATGTATTGTCTTTGCCCTTGCTATTAAGAATTTAGTACCCTTAGTGAGTAATAAAGTATATTTTACTTTACTTTACGTTACGTCCTTCCGGCCCGATACATGCGGGAGGAGCAAACGATCATGGATTGGGGTACGCACCCAGCGAGGGAAAAAACGTAAAAACGACGACCACGACGATGTGTGTGCACGCGGCGGCGTTGGGGCGGCATAAAACACACACACACATACACACATTGTTATCGATCGACGGGCTCTCAGTGTTCCTCGGCCGCGAGGGCACGAGAGCGCGCGGGCCGGGGGAGAGGGCGACGAACGATCGGAATCTTCCCGCAGTTCTGAGCCGCATAATATCAGCGGCTCGAGTGCAACGAGAGAGAGATGGAGAGCAGGAGATTAACATCGGCAACAAGATGTAGACCTTGCCGACATATCTACGTATATGTGTACACTTTCCCTCTCAAATATTATAAATAAAATATATATTTTTTCCTCATTATCAGTTGACTTCTGATAATATATATGTCAATGATGTACTCCGTATATTCAATTTACTCCAGAGTATAATAATAGTTTCCAAGAAATTATTGATACGTATTTTAATCTTATATTGGTTTAATTATTCAAACCACTATACTTTGTGATAATATTCGGATATAGTTCTACCGAAGGGAATATACATTTTTCATGTAAATCAAGTAAGTCTATAGCCTGTTTTTTTTCGCGTTATTTGCTGTAATATATTTCACGATTTTTGTTATTCTATTACTCCAACATATTTCTAATCTAATCTAATGATACGCTTAAAAATTGTTCTTTCAAGACAAATATAAATATTTATCCATTTAGCTATCTATCTCATTCACCTTCGCTGGCTACATATAGAGGTATATATAAGGCACAGGTGTGCACGCGATTCAGAGTAAAGACGCGAGAGGCTGATGATGTATATAGAGATACTAGAAGCAAATGGAGCGTGGGTTGTTCTCGTCGTCGTCGTCGTCGTCGTCGATGCACACAAGAGCAGAGTGAAGGCGAGAGCGCCACGCCCGCCCCTTCGCTGCAGCTCGCCGCGCGCGCACTGCATACACCCCGGCAAGTACGCTCTCTCTGTCTCACTCTCGAGCGAAAGAAAGAGAGAGAGAGAGAGAGAGAGAGAGAAAGAGAGCTTATATTTCTCGAGAGATGACTGTCAAGGCCGGTCGAGCGCTCGCGCTCTCAGCACATAATGCCGAATCAATTGCCACCGCCTGCGGCCAGTATATAGAGGGGGAGGGAGCGAGTGAGAAAGAGAGAGAGAGATTGATTTTGGCTGATATTTTTTTCGCGCGCGTGCCCCGTCTATACTCGTGTAGTACACAGTGCAGTCGCAAGAGCAGAACGGAGCAGCACAGCGAGCGCTCGGTTCATGCTTCATGTGTATATATATACACACACACACACACACCCACATACACACATATATATACATATATATGTTTACATATACGTATATAGAAGGTTTGATATTGGTAGAGGGAGCGAGGAGCGCCGCGGCGGGCGCTCGCCGAGTCGACGCAGAAGGGCTTCACAGCGGCCACGGCGGCGCCGCGTTTTATGCAAGTAGTCTTGCTTAGAAGCGAGCGTGTGTACTTATTCTCTGTCTCCCTCTCGCTCCCTCTCTGTCTATCTATCTTTCCTCTCTTGCTCTTTCTACTTCGTCTCGCCCGTGCGTGAGTGCGCGCGCCCGTGAGTGAGACAGACGGGACCGTGCTCACACCAGTGTGTGTCCTATAGCTGCGCGTCTTTGGCCGAGCAGAGTGCGCGTAACGTGCGTGCGTGTGCCGCGACAGCAGAAGCAGCAGCAGCAGCAGTAGAAGAAGCAGCAGTAGTATACTCCTCGGCGCCGGTGTTGGCCCCTTTCCCTTCCCCCTCCCGTGGCGAGTGGTGCGCGCACTCTTGAGCAAACGTCATCCTCGTCGTCGGCGTACGCGCAAGTAGTAGCAAGTAGTAGCGGCTGAGTCTAGCCGACCCGGGCGGTGTCTGCTCGCCCGTATATTTACGTCGGGCGCGCTCGCGTGCGTGACAGGCCCGCAGTAGACGACGGCGAGCACGAGAAAGGAGGAGCAGTAAGAGGAACAGAAGCAGGGAAGAAGAAGGCAGCGGGGCGGTGCTGGCAAGGTGTGACGGCGGCGGCATCAGTGTGGCAGCATCTCTGCATCAGCGGCATCAGGGCCGCGAGTCGCCGTGCGTCGTCGGCGGCGGCAGCGGCGGCGGGGCGAGGCGACACTCGCGCTCGTCGTCCGTCAGCAGGCGCTCTGCTACGACGACGACGACGGCTGCTGCCGGCGGAACATTGCCGACGCCGAGCAGGCAGTCGGCCCAGCAGAGCCAGCAGCAGTGACGAAAGCGGGAGAGGAAGCAGAGCGGGGGCAGCCTGCGCATAAGGCACACCGCCGCCGCTCCTGCTGCTGCGAGCAGCAATCCGAACAGCGGCAGGGCGAGCCCCGAGCAGCAGCAGAGGCCCGTCAGTGCTGCCCATTATCAGAGCAGCGCCAGTATCGTCACCATGGCGGACGACGAGGTGCTCTTCGACGACGTCTACGAGCTATGCGAGATCATCGGGAGGTGGGTAACGTGTGTATAATATGGGAGGTCCCCTCGCATGCATGCTTGCGCTCGCGGTTGCTCCGATTGTGATTACTCCCCCCTTGCCCGCACCCTTTCATCCTCCGCCCCTTCATCACTGCGTGTGCATATTTCTCTTATATATGAAAGAGTGCGTGGTACGTCAGTGTTATTTCGTTGAACACTGTGCGTGTCGGCTGCTAGGGAGCACGCACCATATAGACAACGGCGGCCACGGAGAGCTCCGATGGCTGGGAGCGAGCGCGAGCAAGGAGTGGGGGGTCGGTAAGAACGCGCGGCGAGAGCAAGCAGCGCGTGCTCTGCTCTACCTATATGGCGTGAGCCTCGGGAGTAAGTGGGAGTGAGATAGAGAAGGTTATCTACGGAGCGCCAGACGCGCGGGAGGCGGACGTGGTGTGTAAGCAATGGGTGTGGGAGGGGGGGGGGCAATCCGGAGTAAATTTTGTTTTACTCCGCGCGGAGAAACTTGATTTGCGGCAAATATATAAGCAAATAGACGGAGCTTGGATAGATGGTTGGATTAAGAGGCGCGAAAATGTCGACGGTTCTAGCCTAGCGGAGGAGAGTGAGATAGAGAGCTGCAGTGGTTAGGAAGCCTGCCAAAGAGATTCAATTTTAAACGGAGTTTCATTAGTTTCCGCCTTGATCCGTTGGGTGTATGCGCTTGCGCTCGCTCACTCTCTCGCTCGTTCGTTCGTTTGCTTTTTTCGTCGCTCCCCTCGGCGGTGTATGTATATGTGCATAAAGCAGAGAGAGAGAGAGAGAGATGCTCGAAACTAGAACGAAGTTTTCGCGGCTTTTTTTTTTCTTCGTGCGCGCTTGCGCGGTGCTTTATTATGCGCGAATACGCGCGAGCACCAGGTGAATAATAAAAAAAACGAACGAAAATGAGAGATTTAAGAGGGAAGGTGGTCGCGCAAGGGCTCATTTATGCAGAAAGCAGTAAGTCAGCCTGACGTTTGTATATCGAATTAAATATGAATGCAAGGATTTGAAAGCTTTATGCGGGAATTGAAAAATTGATGAGGTCTGAGTGTGTGTACCGTTGCTCTCTCTCTCTCTCTCTCTCTCTCTCTCTCTCTCTCTCTCTCCCCCTCTCTCTCTCTCTCTATCTCTCTCTCTCTCTCTCTCTCCCTTTCTCTCTCTCTCTCTCTCTCTCTCTCTCCCTCTCTCTCTCTCCCTCTCTCTCTCCCTCTCTCTCTCTCTCTCTCTCTGTGCACGTACCAAGAAAGTCGTCGTAGTCGTCGTTCTGTGTTGACTGTCCTCCAGAGATATCCAAACAAGCCACTGTCACGCTGGCTTGGATAAATGCCAGCAAAGGAGAAAGAGGGAGATAGAGAGGGAGAGAGAGAGGCAGATAGATAGAGGATGTTCGCGGCAAAGGCGGATGACAGAACGAAAGAGAGAGAGAGAATCCTTTCGACAAAGGTGTCGTTGTTTTCGATAGCGCACGCTCGCCTCTAATTGACATGTGCATACGCTGCAGGATTAGGTCGGCATATAGCAACACTTTTTTTTATTACAGATTGTTTTTTTACGGCTCCGCTTGTTTCTATCCACGCAACGTTGCATTTACCAAGGCCATATTTATATATCGCACAGTTGCGTTTAAAAATTGGGAAATGGACATTTTTTTGGTCATGAAATTTTAATTGAGACACGAGGTTGAATAAATTGTCGGCGGAAAATGGCAAAATTGGAGTTGCGAAAATAGACGCAACTTTTTGATGAAATTGTATACGACGTCCAAAGAGCTCGAGTTATTAAAATATTTTCTCGTCAAGTCGCTACATATTTTCTTCGATCATTCAACGTCATAGCGGAGTATTAAAAGCTTAAAACTTTTTCCGATAGATTTTTTTTCTTCTCTTCCGTTCCCGTGTATCAAACCTATTGCCTGTACAAAGTTTCTTGACACGATCAAAATTACAGATTTCGCAGTCTCAGAAAGTTTGAATAACTAGACCATGCGGGAGTATCAAAATATTTATTCAATATCGAAGACATTAATCACGGCATGACTTTGATTAACACTCTTATTACCTATTAACGGCCGCAGCATCACCAAAGTTGTGCAATATACAATAATTCACATGTTTTCGCATGATGTTGATTAATGTGGGATGCAAATTAAGCGATTAAATAGATAATGACATGCATTGCGCATCATACAATAGTTGAGTATTTGCTATGCATTGGATCCACTGCATCGTTTTTCCTGCGTATATGTATGTGTATACAGTAAATATTTACACCAGAAAATGATTACACGATAGAAAACGCATCGTCGAAAATGAAACAAAAACTTCCAGTAATAACAAATATTTTTTTGCACACTATTGTTACATTAGTAAAAAAAAACAGAATAAAAATAAAAAACAAACTAAAATTTCTATTACAATAAATTATTTATACTAACAAGGAGAGAACAACAAACATCAATTTTATAAAAAAATGCTACTTATAATAAATAATTACTTACAAATTCTTAAGCTCTGTTGCTAAATGGAATTGTATTTAAGATAGTTGCCTAATGACTGAGTCAATGTAGTTATTGTAAATTTAAACGATTATTTAAGTAAAAAAAGTTAAAATTAAAGAATTATTAATTATATTGACTCGTAATTAGCCTAATGATGCGGTATATAAAAAAGTCAGTGATTTTCTATTTTTAATAATTAATATCCTTTTCAAATGTTCCGACTCATAATACTCAATACGCTTATACATATATAATTTTAACAAGCTTTCATCTTTAAGAAGCTATTTTTGTTTTTTAACCGTATTCAAAGTAAGAAGCTTATTACTTTCTCTCAAGATTTGATACGATTCCTATATTTATTGCCATGTAAAAATGACCAAATTCAATAATTCTTTTTTCTTAAAAAAATGAACCGGTAATCTCTATTAAAAAGAATCTAAGAAAATTCCTTGAATTGTAAAGAGTAATATGTCAATATTGAATATTCCTTGAATTTTAAAAAGTAAGATATTATTCTGTGATTGTTAAATTTCAGGAACTACTACAAGCACACAAAAGTAGATGGAAAGAGCTTTGTTTTCCTTTTGTCTTGTATGAAAATGATGATTGCGTCCAAAGTTATCGGTTATTAAAGTTGCGTATAAAATGATTCATGACAATTGACATACTTATAACTTTGGAATATTTCACTCTATACTTATACATACGGTTGTCACTCGCTGTAAGTCGTAAATAAATAATAATCATTTCGAACCAAAGTACCTTAATAAAGCTATTAAGCAACCTTGTACAACGGCTAATTATCAATCGCACGGTGCACAATTTTATCACCCACTCAAGCCAACACACCGATTTCACCTAAAATTGGCACAGTCGGGACAGCCTTACGCAATTCCTCGACGGTACAGACGTAAGAGATTCCTTTCTCGATGTTATCGGCTTCCCAGCCGATCCACGCGAACGCGGGATCAGTGCCTATATCCCGACACAAAAACATATCCTTCGTGATATTCTTGGCGTAGGGTTCATTGACGCCGATAAACGCAGTGGCGAGGTTACTCTCCGGCGAGTATATTACCTTCCAGTAGAACCTGGGTACAGGGAACGCCTGCGTCGTTGCGTTGACATGTAGATAGAGGGGTTGCTCGTTGCCGTTGACGTCGGTCAGGGTAGTGTGCCCGTGTACACCGGTATAGACTACGAGATCAAGGCGTCGTTCGACGGCAAATCGTCTGACCGCATTCTCGACGATCATCCAGTTGCCCGAGTTGAAGCTCGCCCATTGCGCTGCGGTGTTGAGGTGCCAGAACGTCGCCGTCTGCTGGGAACCGTAAACAAAGTCAGCTTTGGCAGTCAAATGACCACGATTAAGATATTGCTGTGCACCCGGCCTAATGTATGCGTTGGCGAGTTCCTCCGAGCCGAGTAGATGGGTGAATGAGAGCAGCTGTGATTGCGCCTTGTAGATCGTGTTCATGTTATAACCCGGGTAATACGAGCCATACTTCCAGAAGGGCCGTGGGAAGCTACTCTGAAAGCCCAGTATTTCCTTGACTATGATCGCCTTGGAGTAGTACGTCCTGAGGCTCTTGTCGTCCCGACAAATCTCCAGCAATGGTAAAAAGTGCTCGTTCACCGTGAAGCCGATATCGTATCGCTGGTACTGTTCCAGACAGCCGCATGGCAACTTCTTGATCGTCTCCTTGGGCAGGACTTTGCACTTGAACGCGCTGAACTCGTGCACACTCGAGTCCACGCGGAATTGCTTCCCGTTCAAACAGACGGCGCGCGCGGTCTGCTTCTCCAGTCCCGGCAAGCTCTGCAGGCTATTGTTCCTACCCGGGCAGGCAAGTAAGATGGATGTGTTGCGCGGTATCAGCAGAATCTTCTTGTCGTTCGGCAAAACGAACGTCGGCTCCGCCTCGTCCGTTAGGATCAGTGGTTGTGGATTCTTTAAATCTCCTTTACGATAATCTATCGACACCTGGCAGTTTATCCCTGGAATAATGTTTGATTTATCATGATTATCGATACCAGAAAAAGTGGGAGAGAAAGAGAAGTAAAGAAAAAAAAATTATAGATGCCTTTACCTCCGGTAGATCTAGCCTCCGTCGTCGAGACGACCGCTAGGAGCGTGAACAAAGCATATACCGATGTCTTCATCTTTGAATGCCTTCTCGTTGCTGCGTGGCCGCTCGTACCAATGTGAAATGCCTGTAACGAATACCTTCGCGTTTTATAGGAGGGAAATACTCCGTGAGCAGATAATAAGCTGTCGCAGCTCGTGTGTGTCCGTATACAATCGTTGCTTAAAAATGCGCTATCCGTCTCTATATCAGCGTTATTGTTTTCTTTTTATCTCCAAAGTGTGTCTTACATTATAGATAAGACGGCAATTATATAGCATAATGGTCTTTTAAAATCCCCGTCGATCCACTAATACAGTTGACACTTTATGTACGCGCGTGTACGTGTGTATTGTGAATTATAGCACTTAATTATCGAAACTGGATTCGCGGAGGAAGTAAGACCAGTGCTCTTCCGTGTAAATTGCAAAAAAAATGTCGGTAGTTCATTAAAATTATCTCTGCGCTACCACGGCTTCGAGAATCTAGGAAATGGTAAGAGCTCTCTCTCTGTCTCTCTCTCTTTTCCTCGCACGTATACTGCAAGTGCCTCCCGAAAACCGATGAGTGTGGAAGAGAAATTACCTGTCAACCATATATCAGCGTCAGTGCAGCGGTGGTAGTGTGCGCTCCTAGACGAAAAAGCTCGATGAGTCCTCCGAGCGCGTACTAGGCCAGTCAAATTAGATTTTTTTCTGCATTAATTGTAACTCGACTTCTGCGAACCGATTCTGGCTGGGAGTGTGGGGGGGGGGGGGCATTACGAACAATAATCTAGCGAGTGAGCCAAAGTACTATTGCAGGATCATTGTTTAAACAACGAATTAATGATCGAAAAATCAGTTTTTCTACCGTAGGAAAAAAATTTCTTCAAATTTAATAGTTTAAAATCGCGAAACAAAGGAAAGTTTCTTTTTTCGTTATAAACAAATTTAATAGTGACTCCAATTTTTATCACCGGTAATAGAGAACTGGCTCGTTGGAAAGCTGACATTTTTCCCGATAATTCGAGCTATTAACAAAACTTTCTAGGTGCATTAGAAGCCGAGATAATTTTTTTTTTTAATCGCTGTGTGTTTAATCATTGATATTCAGAACCGAAACAAGGACTAAAAATCGAATTAATAGTTGAACTAACGTAAAAAAATATTGCGTCACATTTATTCTAAAATTACATCGTTATAATAAGCGACTTAAAGACTTCATTTTTTTTAATTTGGGATAGCTCGTGCAACTATTAATATCTGGCATACTCATTATCCCAACAAAGTTTATTTAACATACTTAATTAACAATATTTCTTACCCTAACGTTACACTTTGTTTTTCTCCATTTTTCACCCATATCTTTGTGGCTATTTATAACAATGTAATTTTGCAATAAATGCAACATTCTTTTTTCCGTTAGTTCAACTACTAATTCGATTTATAGTCCCTGTTTTGTTTCTTAATATCAATAATTAAAGAGAAAGCGAATTTAAAAAAAAAAAAAAAAAAATTATCTCGGCTTCTAATGCATCTAGGAAGTTTGTTAATAGCTCGAATTATCGGGAAAAATGGCAGCTTTACAACGAGCCTATGTTTGATTACCTACGATAAAACTTGGTGTCGCTATTCAATTTATTTGTAACGGAAAAAGAGACTTTTCTTTGTTTTGCGACTGTAAACCATTAAATTTGAAGAAATCACTTAGTTATTCGTTGCACGTTAAAGTAGAGATGTTAAACTTTCAAAATCACTTTGGTGTGCAGTCGGAAGTAAGGTAAAAGTACCCATTATGAAACGGTTTTCGGTAACTTTTTTGTAAACTGATCAATTTAGAATCTTAAAACTAT
>JAYJLV010071445.1:0-15616 GCA_036873485.1 Torymus texanus
ATTTTTGTGTTTACTTAAATTATGAATTTTATTATCTACAGAGTTATCATTACAAAGGTTGTGTTTATTCATATGAATATTAGAATCATTTGAAACTGATGGAAAATTATTACACGATTCAATTCGTTCAATGGAAATAGTATTTTGAACCGTTTCACGTAAAGTTTTGCATGGTTTAACATGTATATCAGACTTTAGTTCCTTTCAGAAATATTTAATAACTGTACTCTGGATTATATCATTGAATTCAATATTGTTGGTTAACATACTTTCTAAATTATATTTCTCCATTACTATATTAGATTGAATAACTAATCTATTTGCATATTGAATAATACTTTCATTTTGGGATTGATTATGGTCTCGTAAATATCTATTTAGTCTGATCTATAAATCCTTTTCGAGAACTTCTTGATGTTTGTCAGCTTTAAACTTATCTAGAAGATTATTGTCAGCAAATTCTTTGTTACTCAATAATTTTTGTTCATATTTTATTTCAGTTACCTCTTTATCCTCATAAAATTTATGATTATTTGCAAAATTATTAGTTTTATCGAATCTTTTACTCTGATAATTTTTCTTCATATACTTTTGTTCGCATTGTGGTGCAATGTGGTCGCGTTTATGACAAAATTGACAAATTTGAAATTTTGGACATTGAGGGGCAATGTGGCCGCATTTGTGACACAATTGACAAATTGGTAATTTTGGACATTGAGGGGCAATGTGCCCTATGTTATTACGAAGTTGACAAGCAGAATGCATTTTATATAAATCATAGGTAATTCAAATGATAGAAAAATTAGTTAATTTTAGCCTTTTCAAGATATGATTTCTCTAAGAAAGTCATTCTGATTTATTTTAAATTTTCATAATTGTATTTATTTATTAATTAATTATTTATTTATAATTATTTATCAGTTATTTAATTATTGTTCACTTGCGTTTTATGAATTATTTATTAATAGTTTTTTAATTGACAATTCGGTCAGTTAATAACTATTTAATCTTTATTCAAAATTTGATACATTAATTTATATTTATAAATTTTTTTTTTTTAATATATTCTATCTCAAATTATTTATTATATATTCAAATTTATTTTAGCATGGTCTTTACACCGCATTCATTATTTTCTTTCTTGATTTGTTCATTTATTATCTTTCTTTTTAATTTATTCTTTTCAGCACGGTCTTTATACTACATATGCTGTTTTAATTTATTATTTATTTAAATACTCAGAGGCCATTTCACGTGATTATTCTTGATGATTCAGAGGTTTTGGGGCTTGTTATTTATTTCAATTTTATTATTTTCTTTTCAATTCATTATTTATTCAGAGGCCGTTACACATGATCATTCGTAATGATTCAGAGGTTTCCGGGCTTGCTATTTTTTATTTGTTTTATTATTTTCTTCTTAATTCATTATTTATTCAGAGGCCGTTGCACATAATCATTCGTGACGATTCAGATGTTTTAGAGCACGTTTTAATTTATTTCTTTATTTATATTTCAGAGGCCGTTGCACATGATCATTCGTGATGATTCAGAGGTTTTGGGGCATGTTTTAATTTATTTCTTTATTTATATTTCAGAGGCCGTTACTCGTGATCATTCGTAATGACTCAGGGGTTTTGGGGCATGTTTTAATTTCAATTTATTTGTATTTCTTTTTAATTTATTATTTTTTCCCAGCACGGTCTTTATACCGTATATACTTTTTATTTTTAATTTAAAATTTTAACACGTTTTTCTTTATCACGAGTTTAATAATTTTAAATTTTATTTGAATTCGCAGTTCCGTTATAATACTTTTTTTTTCTTTTAATCTTAAACAGCACCGTATTTTAATATAAAATTGAATTTATAAAGTTTCTTTTTTTTAGTAATAGTTTTTCGATTTATATTTTAATTTAAATTAAACTTTTTTTTCTCTTTTTTTTTATACACTTACTTTATTTCACTTTATTTCACTTTATAACAAGATAGTAGAAGAGAAATGAAAAAAAAGAATAAAGAGTTATAAAAACATTTGTTGTGGTGACTTACGATCCCGGACAAACCCCCAAAAAATTTAGTATGTGACGTCCAGACGAATGTCACTACTATTTGTTCACTTTGCCTATTCTAGCCTGGAGCAATCCAATAGCTAGGGACAGCAAGTCATGCAAATGTTTTTATTCTTCTAAATTAATTGTGATGTATATTGAACAACCGTGGAGTCGCCTGCCTCTCAACGTTCATACAGAGTGGACCCCGTTGTTGTTCGGAATTGGGATAGTAAGTTTAGGGAAAAAGTTGGGTAGAAAGAAAAGTGCCAAAGAGATATTTTTTTTCTTTTAATAAAAATTTCTTACGTTTATTGGGGCTGTAGATGATGCTCGGAACTGCTAGCCAACTCTGATGGCGCTGAGGGACTGATAACGACGGAGAGATGAGGGACAAGCTAAACTCCGTTTTATCTCTCTTCTTTCTCTCGTTAGACGAAATTCAGGAGTACAATGTGTTGGGGACAGTTGAATGGTTAAGACAGCGCACAGTGAGAAATCTGAGAGACTTTTTTTCCAAAATTCGAGAAGTGGCTCTGTTTTTAACTAATCTTTGCGAAATTTTTTTTTAAAATACTCGTGCTAGATTGTACTTTCAATATACACTGCGAAAAAAGTGATATAACCTCCAGAAATAGGTTAGAAAAACAAAGAACGGAGAAAAAACTTTTTCTTCTTACTTGCAGAATATAAATAAACCCTTAAACACTAAACCCATACCACTAAACCCATAAACACTAAACCTATAAATCCTAAACCGATAAACCATAAACCCTAAACACTAAAAATAGGTTAAAAAAACGAAAAAGGGAGATAAAAACTGTTACTTCTTACTTGCAGCTTATTCATAAATCCATAAATCCTAAATCCATAAACCCTTAACCCATATCCCATAAACCCTAAAAATAGGTTAGAAAAATCAAAAAGGGAGAAAAAGACATTTTTCTTGTTACTTGCAGCTTATTAATAAACCTATAGACCCTAAACTCATAAATCCTTAACACATAAATCTTTAATAGGTTAGAAAAACTTAAAAGTGAGAAAAAACGTTTTTCTTCTAACTTGCAGCGTATTAATAAATCAGTAAACCTATAAACTCTAAATCCTAAACTCATAAACCCTAAACCCATAACCCTAAATCCTAAAAATAGGTTTTTACTTGCAGATAATTAATAATCCCATAAAGCCTTAATCCATGAACCCATAAGCCTAAACCCATTAACCCTAGGAATAGGTCAAACAAAAGAAAAGTGAGGTATAATCTTTTTTCTTACTTGCAGCCTATTAATAAACTCGCAAACCCTAAAAACCATTAATTCTGAAACCTAAACCCTAAAAATATGCTAGTAAAACAAAAAGACCCTAAAAATATGTTATAAAAACAATAAAGTGACGAAAAACCTTTCTCTCCTTACTTGAAGGTTATTAATAAACCTATAAACCGATAAATCCTAAAGCCAGAAAAAAAGACAACTAAACCCTTAACCTATATACCTTAAACCCTTATATCCTAAACTTATAATTCCTAAACTCGTAATCTTAAAACTATTAAACCCCGAATCCGTAAATCCTCAATACATAAAATCCTAAATTGTAAATCCGTGAACTCATAAACCCATATGCCCTAAACCCCTTACCGTCTAATCCCTAAACCCATCAACTTAAAACCAATAAAACTGAAACCAGTTAATACTTAATCCGTAAACCCTTAAATTTGCAATACATGAACTCATGAAACCATGAGCCCATGAACCCACGAACCCTCCACATTTACCCTCATACTCTAAACCCTAAACCGATATACCCTAAACCCGTTAACCCCAAACTTATAAAAGCCAAATTATAAACCCTAAACCTATAAAAGGTAAATTATAAACCATAAACCTATAAAAGCTAAATTATAAACCCTAAACCTATAAAAGCTATATTATAAATCTTAAACCCATAATCCTATAAACTTATGAGTTTATTTACCCAAATTCCATAAAAACGAAGCCTATAAATCCTAAACCCAGATACCCTCACCTTAGCACTATGCCCATGTATCTTAGTCCATGAACCCCTAAATTTTAAATCGATGAACTCTTGAAATAATGAACCCATGAACCCTACACCTATACACCCTAAATCCAAATACCCTAAAGTATAAACTTCAAAGCCATAAACCTTAAATCCATAAGATCTAAACTCATGAAGCCTAAACCCATGTGCCCTAAATCCATATTTTCTAAACCCATATACCCTTCAACCATATACCCTGAGCTCTAAATCCATGTACCTTAAACATATAATACCTAAACCCATGAACCCTTAACTCATACACCCTGAACCCCAAACCCATAAATCCTCAATTAATAAACTCTAAACCAATAATTCCATAAACCGTAAACCGATGATCCCATATACCCTAATCCCAGATCAATGCCCATAAACCCAGATACCCTAAACCCTTGAACACTAAGCCCATAGATCTTAAATCTATAAATTTTATACCCATAATTCCATTAATTCTGAATCTATAAACCCTAAACCCATATATCCGTAAAATAGTTATTTTAATATTAGAGAATCAATGAAATTTTGCATGAGATTTTTTGATTCGCTGCAATTTGAGGACTCACTACAGCAATACCAGGGCTAAAATCATGATGCTATCTCTTGAATTTTAGGAATTCAGAGGTAACAGTAGGAAAATTAAATGTACATTATATCTCGGCAAAGATATGTTGTATCTTTTATTATGAATAAATTATTTTCACTCTTTTTCATACAGTTAAACTGGTAGTAATTATAGTTAATAATACTCTATATACGTATACAATATAACACTATCTGATTTATTACATATAAATAATATAAATATACAGGTAACTCAACAACTTTCACAATCTCAAAAATTTCTTAGCTTCTTTAGTCATTTCCTTTGTTTATTTTATCACGCATAGCTCTTAAATTAGCTATGAAGAGATCAGAAGATATAAGCAGATAATGCATTATATCTTCATTTGTTATATCTCTTTGAAACATTCTACAATTATGTAATCTGCATTTGCGGAATTTTTATGAGAAGCATCTCGTGGTTCTTCCGAAAACCAGCCACATGGATAGCCAAGCTCTTTCATGATATCACCACCGTGAATTAAGTAACGGTGGACTGAAGGTGGCATTTTGTACCATGGGTATAAGCTGACGCACATTTTGGCAGTTTCTCAAGAATATTCCTTAAATTTCTCACGAGAAACTAATCTTCTACTAGTAATCAATTGCAATAAAATCTGGAATCTTCTAATCAATTCTTCATTGACTCCTGTAATAACTGAAACAGTTTTAGCTTCACTAATGAAAGCTCTAGCTACGTTTCCGGTGTTAGTTGTTCCTCTTTTTGTATAATTTCATTTCTTTTTTCTTCCTTTGAAATTTTAATTTTCTTATTGTTTGGTTTTTTGTTTGTATACTCAAAGTGTTTTACACCACCAAGAGAGTGAGAAATATGGAGAATATATTCCATAGTTCTAATCCAGCAATGCAAGCTAGCCAAACCGAATTTATAAAATTCTCTTTTACAAAGAAGCTTTGTAACGTAAGGAATATCATTAATATTTTTGGGTCCTACAAGACAAATATTACAAGAATTTGAAGCTTGTTCACTCAATATATTATGAATTTTTCCATCAATCATAGTATGTCTCAAATCAAAATTTATCTGAATGGACATGTTTTCAAATTCAAAACAATAATTTTTAACTTTGTTTAATTGTTTTTCATAAAACTTGTATGTATTCTTTACCAACATGACAGATTTTGAATCAAAAATGAATTCTATGGTACGACAATAAAAAGTGGAATTTGGTCTATCATTTTGCCATAAAATATTATCTCCAGCTCTTAATTGTAAGGGAGAAAACGTTACTAGGAAGACTGTACTATCTGCATTGTTATTATTATTACTGCTTACTTCTTCATTCGGCTGAAGTTCACCAAACTATTTTTGCCGGGGTTCACCAAACTGTTGTGGCCGGGATTTCTGGTGTAGGTGGGTGTTGGTGATATTGTGCAGCCTCTGCCGTCGTGTTCCTCAAAACTTCCTGGATCTGCTCCCTCCCCAGGATCATCTCGCGTGGGTGTACGGCCCACGCGACGCTTTTATGCAGGATCCGTCTTCCTCCGTGACGATTCTTCTGCAGGCCCTGCACGTCTACGAAGTTCTGAGGTGCGTATATCCCCAACACCCATTTACTCAGCCTATCCATTAGGCTAAATAGGGTGCCCGGTCGCTTCATTTTCATTCGAGACAGGTATGTGTCTATTTCATTCTGCGAGATTGACAACACCCAATCCTGTACCGCCTTTTCTATCCGCGACGACATTCTTACAAGCGCTCTTGAGTGTGTGCAAGGGGATTTACCGTTAATCTCCCGATAACTCTATGTGCTTTGGACTGTCAGTGATATCCTTTACTAGGTACCTACTGGATTACCACTGACTCTCAATACAAGTTTTTGCAACTGGTGGTTTGGTCCCTATACGCTCTTCTAAATCAACGGGGATGGAACAGCTCCTCACTTTCCCCGTTAAGTCTCGCTAGACCTAATTATTGCAGTTTACCTCTTGGAGGTTACGTTGCTTTTATCGTATTGTGCAAACGTTTTCTGACGATGCGCAAACGATTTCCACTATGCGCAAACGATCTCAACTGTGCGCAAACGATTTTGCGAGGTTTTGGGCCTTATTTGCTCTTTCTACGCGAATGGCGTACGCGTCCCGCAATTTAGTGACTGCGCCAACCTACTTGGCGCGCGAGCAATTGATTCCGCGTCTAAAACGGAAATTTCAATTTTTTGCCGTTTTTGCATGCGCAAGACCAAAATTCGCGAATGCGTCCACCTTCTGGAGGGGAACCCAAACAAATCCCCGATAGTGATTTTTCGCTTTATGTTTTCGGCTTCTGCACATGCGCGTGGCCAAAATCGTTGTGCGCGCGATAAGGCTGACCTCTCGCGCAAACGTTTGCGCCAAATTATTAAAAAAATTCTCGAATTTTACTTTAAGCAACAATTACCCTCCGGCGTGCACGTATGCAGCTGAGGACCAAGAGACAGCGCTGAAAATAAAACCCTATCTAAACAAAAAATAAACGAATAATAAATAATTAATAAATAAATCATAGTAGCATTGGTATATTATTCCTATCTAGTCTCTTAGTCGTCCTCACTAAATACTTCACAATGCTGGGTCTTCACAATCAATGTATCTCACTAATGGTACGACTGGCGCCCAACTACAGGATTTTAAAGCATTTAGAGCACGGGTCCGTGAAACATTTTATGATAATCATAGGTCGACACTCGCGTTGCGTCAATATTGTAATATTATAGTGTGCGTGCAAGGGTAAACAAATGGTGGTTGCTGATATTGCTTGGAGGAAGAATACCCGGCCTGCACGTAACTTTAGCGAGAAACTTTGCTTGTGAAGGCCGAGCGTTGTTGAAGTATTTAGCGAGGATGACAGAGAGATTAGTTAGGAATTAATTATTATTTGTTTATTTATTTATAACTATTGTTTAGTTAGTTTTTTCAGCGCTAATCTCTTTGTCACCACTATACGTGCATACCGGAGGGAAATTTGTTGCTCTGAAGACATTTTGGAGGATAATAAGTAAAATAGCTTAAACGTTTGCGCGAGGGGGTGGCTTTGCTGCGCGCGCATCAATTCTGGCGACGCGCATACGCCGACGCCCAAAATTAAAAGTGAAAAATCACTATCGCGAATTCGTTTGCTCGTCCCCCGGGGAGGTGGACGCATTCATGAATTTTGGTGTTGCGCATGCGTCGAAGGTCGAAAATTGAGATTTCTGTTTCTTTCACGTTGAATCGTTTGCGCATGCGACTAGTAAACGGACGCACATAGAAATTGTGGTGCCGCGCATGCGCAGTAGACAAAAAACGATAATCTCGATTTTTCACGCGGAATCGTTTGCTCGTGCGCCAATTAGGTAGGCGCAGGCATCAATTTTCGAAAAGAGTGTGTAAGTTGCAAAATAAGGATCAACAAAGCCAAAACTTCGCGATATCGTGTGCGCATCGCGAAATTCGTTGAGCGTTGTCGGAATAGGTTTGCGCATTAAGAAATGAGCAACATAACCTCCAAGCAAGCTGAGAAATAGTAAAATTAGGTCTAGCGAGTAGAGACCAAACCACCAGTTGGGAAAATTCGTGTTACGAGTCAGTGGTGATCCGGTAGGAACCTTGTGAAGGATACCACTGACAGTGCAAAAGCACATAGAGTCTTCGGGAGATTGCAGAAAAATCCCCTTGCACACACACACACAATATTAAAAATGTCGTCGGCCCCTGAAGAGGCAGTTCAGGATTGGGTGATGTCGCTCTCTCATAATGAGATCGACAATTACCTGTCACGCATGGAGATGAAGCGACAGGGCACCCTATTCAGTCTGATGGACAGGCTGAGTAAGTGGGTGTTGGGCATATATGTGCCACAAAATTCCTGGAGGCAGAGAGCTCGGATCAGTTGATCGCACGACGAATAGCGCTCAGGGAAGAGCTAATCAGAAGGATCGTCACAGAGGAAGACGGATCCTTCATACAAATGTCGGGGTGGGATGTACACCCACTCGAAATGATACTGGCGAGCGACAGAGTCCAGGAAATACTGAGGAAGACAACGGCAGAAGCCGCACCTCAGCACCAACACCCACAAGAACAAGAGCTTCCGGCCGAAGAAGACGACAGCACGCAGAAAGAAGAATCGTCGAGAGAAGAGAAACACACCTACAAATATGGAGGACGATGTCCGTAGGCCGCAGCCGGGACCAATGGAACGGAGTTTCAGGTGCCAAGGGAAGTCGGCTCGCTGTTAGTGGAGCTTATAGCGAAGGGGAAATCGCTGGAGACTAAGCTCACCGAATACCAGCAGGAAGTTGCTGCCAACAGGTGGAAGGCAGAACAACAGCGAGCGAGAAGTCTGGTAAAGGACATCGCCATCGCCGCGGCCAAATCGCCCCGATGATCAGACTGATTTCCGCCCCGGAAACGCAGCCTGGTTGGGGGGAGATCGCCGAAGATCGGCGAGGTGTACGAGCTGGACAAACGATAGTGCGGCAGGCATGTCGCCATGTTTCTCGAGGTCGAGATTTAACCACTCGTGAGATATAGGCCAAATGGTAAGCAAGTGGCAAATACGACTTTCTGGCGCGAAGAGCCAGAGTATTGACGTATTTCTAGCGAGACTAGAAGATTCTAGGGTCCTGGCAAACGTCTCCGAAGCAGAGGAACTGTCATCCCTATCGGCACTGTTTACGGACACAGCCGCCACGTGGTACCGCAATGAGAATGATAAATGGATCACGTGGCAAGATTTTGTAGCAAGAGCGAGTCGTTGGTACGGCACCACAAAGAGGTACCAGCAGCGGTTAGTTGCCGAAGCCGACAACCGCACGCAGTGAGCGGATGAGGCAGTGAGAGACTACATTACGTGCCTCATCGTGATAACGAGGAAGTTGTCACCTCCTCCCTGCCCCGAGCAGCAACTGGATCAGCTGCAAGCTATGGTACGCCGTACCGACTTCTGCATGGTGGAGGAGCTACTGGAGCTGGCAGTGGATGCGGAGCAGATTCTGGAGAACGCCACGACGTACAGACTCCGCCACTGCCAGATGCAGCCCTCCTACCAGAGATGGCGTATAGGCCGTCTTCCCATGCTGACCCGCCGAAGAAGGCCAACGGAGAGGACAAAGAGGGTAATGTGGCGGCAGCGGTCAGCATGGAAGGCCCCAAATCAGAAGATTTGGAAGACCTGCTTCTCAGGCTGCTAAAAGAGAGCTTCGCAGAGCTTGTGAGCTCCAGAGTAGAGCATCCTGAGAAGTATGCTTCCGCTGGGTCGCGCAGAGGGTGCGGCTTACAGCCACCAAGGCAATCGGGAGCACGAAGGCACCTGGAGCCAAATTAGGTCGGCAAGGACGCGAGTTCGCGAGGAAACTACGTACAACCCGCCGACTTAGAGAGTAGGTCCCCGAGGGAGCAGAGGCCGCCACCGAGTTGTTACTCATGCGGCCACCTGAGGTATCTAGCGAGGTAATGCCCTAACTGCTCGGGAAACGGAGTAGAGGAACGAATAGGTGGCATCGTTATAATCCCCTCGTTGGGTGACAAAAGAATTACCACGGCCGCGTGCAACAGTGGCCCAGCCGCGAAGGATTCAAAGGCCGAATCAGTTTCTACAACTGGGCCAAATGTCGCTACCAACCTTTAGCAGGACAAGCTGAAGGATAAAGCGAAACCGAGGTATCCAGTCGGCCCCATGGGACGACGAGACGTCGAAAGACCATGGCAGGTCGTCGCTGGAGACGTAATTGGACCGTTGCCCCGCACCTCGAAAGGCTTCGAGCACATCTTGGTATTCCAGGACATGTGCACCGGGTATGTGGAAGCCTCGCCCATACGCAAGGCCAATGCAAAGACGGTGGTAGGGGAACTCAATCGGAAGGTATTCCTCCGGTTTGGGTGCCCGGAAGTCTTCCTAGCAAACCACGACAAAGTGTTTACGAACCATGTCGTGGAAGACTTCTAGAGGGAGCGCGGTGTGCATCACACCAACACTCCACCCTACCATCCTCAGGGACAATAGGTACAGCATGCCCATCGAACATTAAGGGCGATGGTTGCTCCTTACTTTAAGGAGCGGCACTCCACATGGGATGAAGAACTTCCGAAAATTATCTTCGCCATGAATACGGCTGTGTTGAGCTCTACCGGGACGAGCCCTGCCTTGTTGTTATACGGCCGGCAACCCGATACGCCTGGTAGGCAGCGGAAACTGCAAGAGGTGTCTGAAAAGATCCTGAAAGGAGAGCAGGAGAAACCTCCGAGAGCAAGGACGCGATTCTGCCCGATCTGTGGAAGCCCCGGCGCCAGGGACGCGCGCAGCTGTCCAGATCGGGCGAACCACCCACCTAGATGTAAAACGCAGACATCGCAGAAAACGGGAAAGAAGAGAGGTTCAATTCAAGATAAAATAAGGTGAAATAACTTCAAGAACCGTAACCTTCTTCGCTGTGAAGGTAACTTGTCACAGCGCCCCTTTTCTTTTTGCAGATATAGCATCCAGGGGATGCCAAATCTGGGTGGGGGGTGTAACGGGCGCTGGTATAAGGTCCGAATAATCATATATACTGCGGCGCGAGATACGAATCTCGCGCGCTTATTCGGATCGCGATCGGCAGCACGCCGCGCGGAGCTCGAACAAGATAGACGGAGAAGACGCAGACCATGACAAAGTAGTATAGTGCAGACTGTCGAGTGAGTGGTGTGATAGCCGTGACACGCGAATAGTGAGTGAGGTCACCGCCGCGCATACCTAGGTGATATTGTGTGTGCGCCGCGCCTCCACCGCTGCAAGTGTGACCGCCACGGGGTTGCTACCCGCTACGAAGGAACATCAGTGAGAGAGAGAGAGAGATAGAAGCTCCACGAGGACAGTGCGACATGCCCTATCCCCGTCTTCCTATTGCAGCGTGTGCGACGGAGAAGGCTGCGTCGAGCGATGGCTAGCCAGCCACAAGCGTGAGTAGATCTTGGTTGGTACCAAGTGTTAGCGTTAGTGACGGGCACGTGGTCATTCCCCCCGTGACTAGGATCCAACGCTGCTGTGCAGCAACAGCGTGCGACCGCGTTGCGAAGCGAGTGAGCCGGCGAAACGCGCCGGCTACCGACAAGTCTCGGCCTACGCGTTATCGTATCTTATTCATTTAGTTGAATAAATTTCATTCTTGTTTTATTTTAATTGTAGAGTCACGCTTTTCATTTAGAGTGTCCCGTCCCGTGCATGCTTCCCCGAATACTGCCCTCTACCCTTTGCAGCTGCAGCTAGTCGTAGGCCTCGCCTCCTAGAGAAGCATCGGTAACGGGAAAGGTAAGAAGATTCAAAACCGCTTTGTCAGCAAAGCGGCGTTCTACGGGAAAACCGGCTGCTATCAGGTAAGGCTAGGTCGTAGCCAGCTGCCGGGAGTTTGCCAACAGAAGGGACTATAGGTAGAGTCCACAGCGCCAGCTCTAGTAGAAAGCGGCTTAGGCTTTCTACAATAGTAACTTGGTGCACGTGTTCGTTACCTGTGCCGCCGCGTTCCCTCGCGGCCACAGGGGGATTCTACAACGGCAAGCTCCCCGTGTGTCGGAGACACGCGGATATTACCCGGTGTACCCAAAGGGGAAGTTTTACAACCCCTAGAGTTCCACCCCGTTACAACAATAACTATATGTCTCAATTTTACAATATTGCTTTTTGGTAGTTACAATAAATTATACTTTCAAATTACAAGATTCAAGAAATTTATACAAACATATACAAACGCTTATAGTAGGTTGTCGTAGAAGATGTTCAATTCGTAATGGAAGTTGAAATTTTAATCTAATTAAGTCTTTAATCAGTATGTGTCGTTGCTGATTATATAGATCGCACTGCTAAACTACATGATTCAAGACTTAACTTTCATAACCACATGGACATTTTGAGTCTTGCACAATTCCTATGCGTGGGAGTGAAGCTTCGAAGCTATAGTGGTTGGATCTGCATCTATTGATCGTAACTACGATTTCCCTTGATAATTTCGTTTTAGCGACCATGGCTTAGATATATCGCTAAAGTATGATTGAAAGTAAATTTTGCCTTTCGATTGACCTTCAACTTTAAGTGTTTCATTTGTGTATTTAACTGTAAATTTGTTGTATTGTTCTCTATAATCCGTGAAAGAGGGAATAATATTATCTGATCTGTTGCAGAGCCTGCTGTAGCTTCTTTTGCTATTTCATCGACTCTTTCGTTTCCATCGATACCTCTGTGGGAAGGAATCCAAATAAATTTTATGATCCTGTTAGAATTTTCACTTTTGATTTTTGAGTATTTTTCTTTTATTTTTAAAATGTAATTGTTGATTCGTATATTTATGTTGGTCAATTTAAGACATTGTAAAGCGCTTTGGCAATCGGATAGTATTAAAAAGTTGGATTCTGGATAACTATCTGCTATTGTAATTGCTTCAAATAGTGCAATGCATTCTGCCGTAAAAACTGAGTTTTTTTATCTATTGTTCTTTTAACTACTACATCTAAAGAGGGGCATACTGTAGCACATCCAGTGTAAGTATTAGAAGTTTTGCTTCCGTCTGTATATATTACGTAGGCGTTTTTAAATTTTGATATGTAACTATTTAGTACTTTGTTGGGTTCCCGACTAATTTTAAGAAATTCACCTATCTCAGTATCTACATCTAAAATGGTTACCAATTTTTTATATTCGTGAGTATAAATATTATAGTTTTTGTGGGAGTATTAATAGTTTCAACTGCTTCAATGATATCTTGTTTTATTCATCTTGGTTTTTGTTCTTTATATCTTTTGGATTTCATAAATTTATATATCTTTTGTATAGTTGGGAATGTTATTATACTTTCATTTGTATACATTATTAGGAGTACTTCGGCGATAGCCGAGTGCATCCCGAATCGCATCCAATTGGATTTTTTCAATAATTTCAACTTCCTTCTTCCTTTTAGGAAAATAAACGAAACATGCATATTCTAGTATGGATCTGACAAAACTTTTATATAATATGAGTAGAGTTTCTGGTGGCAATCCCCACCAGGCACCACAAAGAAATTTTATTATATTCGTTGCTCTTGTGCAGTTTTTGTCAAAACATTTACATAGGTGGCAAAAGTGAATTTTTAGTCGAACAAAACTTCCAGAAATTTCACTGTTTCACTTGATTTTATTTCGTTCTCGTCGATTGTGATAAAGATTTCACCTCGTTGGACATTTTTATTATTGAAGTGAACAAGTACCGTTTTTTGAGAAGATAGTTCTAAACAGATATCAAGTAAGCTTTTTTTACAACATTAACGGCTTTCTCAATAACATTTCTGCATTTCTTTAGAGGTTTATAGTTGTAGAAAAGACCTATGTCGTCCGCAAACTGAGAGACAGTCACACTTTTAGGAATGATTTTTATAATATCCATAAGGTAAATTATGTATAGTAGCGGGCTTATAATTTTCTGTATGAATCACCAAGCAGTTCTGCAGATAGCATTCTTTCACAAGTGATATATTTCACAAAGTTGATTATGTTCGAACTACAACCTATGATCGCTAGTTTTCCGAGTAGGATATCCCACAGAACATTGTCAAAAGCTCCTCTCACGTCCAAAAACACAACGAGTATATCTTTATGTTGATTTAGGCTTTGATCAAGTTGGAAAGCTAGATTCAAAAGATTATCCGTGAAGGACCTGACTTTATGGAAACCCGACTGGCTGTCGGGGACAAGGTCAAAATATTCACACCACCATTGAAGACGATTTTTAATAAACGATTCGAAAATTTTACATAAGCATGATGTAAGAGCGATTGGCCTAACCCCTTTACCTTCTGGTTTGCTTATTAAGTGAATAAAAGATGTTTTCCAACTGGTGGAGTAAGATTTAGTCTGAAATATTTCGTTGAATATATCTAGTAGGAGAAGATGAAATTTAACTGGTAGTTTTTAGCTATATCGTAGTCAACGTTGTCTGGACCGGGAGATGATTTAGTATTTCTTGTTCCAAGAATAGCATTGAATTCTGCGAAGTCAAAAGGACAACCGAAAAATTCATTTTCTTGGCAGTTTGGTAGCCACTCTGGGTCTTGGTTAGCGCAAGGCGGACTGATCTTATGGATAGCTTCCAAGGTTTGTTTCTCATTTTGTAGATTGTTTGTAACATGGCTTGGGTTAACTCGCACCCATTTGTTTTTAAAAATTTTAGTGTAGTTCTAAACATACTTTGAATCTGTGTGAAAATTAATTGTTTTTGTAAACTCTTTAAATTTACATTTTTTCTCTCTTTAAATAGGTTTATAGCTGTAGTTACTGATTTTTTGTGTTCAGTAAGGTCTTTTAACTCACCTGTAAATTCGTATTTTTTAAATTTTGCCTTTCTTCTTCTTACTACTTCATTGCATTCCTCATCTCACCATGGTGTTGTGTTGTACCTTTTTTTGACCTTTTTTTGCGTTATGCCGTGGCGTGCTTAATTCTAGAGACTCAATTATATTTTATATTAATAAGTCATATTTAGCATCTGCTGTTAGATTATCGTATTCTAAGGATAAGAAATTATAATAGCGATTTTCTAATTCTTTGGAAATGCAGTCCCAATCAGTTCGTAGCGACTTGATTTTGAAGGATTTTTTTGCGTAGAATCATTTTTCAATTTTTACAGTGAATTCAATTAGATGATGGTCTGAACCCCAAGTATCATTTAATACTTCCATCGTTATGTTTTGAGCAATGTTCATACTAGAGAATAACAGATCAAGATTAGAGTGTTTATTTTGTTTATAATCGGACCTTGTAATTGTATTATGATTATGCAAAAAATAAATCGTTATTATATATGCTGTAACGGGGTGGACCGTAAGGGGTGAAAAGATCGATGCGTGGGCAGTTGAAGCAACTGCGCACGTAAAGCACACGTCTTGGACGGTGGCACACGTCAGCCGGCCGGAGTGGCACTGC
>JAYJLV010071466.1:0-15611 GCA_036873485.1 Torymus texanus
GCAGGTGAGCCAGAAACCCTATAGGGGCACGGGCTCAAGTGAGGAGGGGAGGGGGGTGAGCTCGTATACCTATAGCTCGTATAGCTTATCTACTATGGTCACATAAACAACAAAAATCGATGCCTTATTATTCCACTTAAAGTATGTTTTTTTAGTTAAATTTATAAAAATGACAGTACACTTTCTAAAAGGTTTAAAACCCATATTTGTGTTTTTTTTATTTCTTTTCTCTAAATATGATATCTACCTGCATCGAATGATTAATAGCGACATATAATTGGAAATAGAATAGTAAAAGCTATTCGCATATTATTTTTAAATCTTTAGAAAATTCGTGGGTGGTTTCAAACCCTTCATATTAAAGAGAATTATGATTCAATTTGATTCGTGAAAACATTTTTTAATAATCCAAAGTTTACGTGTGCAATAGCAGTCCACTATATCTAATTTTTCATGAGTTTTAATATGTTTCTAAATTAATTCCAATAGATTTTTCATACACCAATTCCAAAACACGTTTTCAATCCTGGTTTCTCAACATTCTGTACACTCAGAAACGAATATCTACAATAATCATATCATCACGCTACCATTATCTCTTTCCGCAAAAAAACCATCACCCCCTGTCCCGGTTCACACTCAAAGACAAATTACTCTCACTGTAATTGAAACGAATCCAGCCCTGCTCCTCGACACTGAAGGGGGCGAAAAAAATTCGCGTGTATTGTTTTCCAAAGCCTGCGCGGGGCGCTCGCGCAATGGATTCCTTCTCGCCCCCTTCGTCGACCCTGCGCCAGGCGTCGAGAGATGGCAGCAGTCGCTTTGAGCGGACGCTGGCGCTCTCTTTCTCCCTCCCTCTCATCGCTCATACAGTATACGCACTGGCGAAAAAAAAATCTCCGCCGTGAACTTTGTATACTTTACAGAGGCTGAACGGAAGAGAGTCGTCGTCGTCAGTGCTGCTGCCATGTATTATTCACCCCCCGTGATCCTCTTCTGATATTTTACCCTTGAACGCTTCGATGCCTTCCCCCGTCGGCGTAAGCGAGAAAGGAGAGGCAGAGTATTATACTCGGGGAGGGAGAGAAGTATGCGTTTTACCATACGTTCTCGGGGCGCGCGCGATGAAAATATTTTGCGGCGAGGGCGGCGCGGGAGGACGACGCGCACGCGGCTCGACTACTAATGACGACGACTCTGCCGGCGTCTTCTCCTCTCCGTCTCGCTTTTCCCCGGTCTAGCGCATATTTGTAGGGTTGTCCAATTTCGGAGTGATTATTTTGCCCTTCGAGCGAGCTCACGTAATCGCGTTATGCGACTATTTTTAGTTTAAAGGCTGGAAAAAGATGAGGGATATTTAATAACGCCGCGGATATGAAGGGGCGGCCGAGCGTGAAATGCGATGGTATTTTGTAACGCATTTTAGATTCATGAGTACCTGGTTATTACCTTTCTTTTATAATGAATGTCATTGTTCTTATAAAATTGGTTTTGTGTTTGAATTTTTACATTAATAAAAAATATCATTTCGGAAATGGGTGACTGAAAATGGATAAATTTAGAAGACGTTCGGAAAGTATAGATAGATTAATTTATTTAGATATAATGAATGTAAAGGATTATTAAATCAGTTAAATCCGAACTATTTTCGAATAAATAATTAATAGTTAATTATATATTATAATGATCAAATATGAACGTATGAATTTGGATTATAAATTTTAAACTATGCGATAGTTAATAAATGAATTTGGAATTGAATAAAGTTGAGCAGCTGAAGGATCGTCTGACAAGACGTTGACGTAGACCACTGGTTCATCAACAATGTTGTGACTGGCATATATAAAAGAATAAGTATTATGTTATTTTCTTTAATTACTTTAGCTAGAAATGCATATTTACAATATTTTTTTAAAAAAAGGTATTTGTAGATAGATAAGGGTGCAGATTGATATATGCAAAGTTAACTTGAATAAAACTTTCCGTTGTAAATCTCAAATCTATTAATGGAATTGAATCAATCAGCCATTGATATCGTGAATGTTATTTCAATATGATAAAAAATAAAAATTTTTAAAATAGTATTATATTATATACTGTTCACATTCACGATTGATGTTTTCAAAAATTGACAGTCAGTAATTTGATTTCATTACATACAATATTGATTTATATATATGGACAACGTAATAACAATCGATAGATTACATAAAAAAATTTTAATTGTATTGTAATGTAATATAACGTTTATTAAGGACTAAAGACACAAGGTAGAACGTTAGTGTGCTTACTGTCTAAAAAGACTCATAGCTTGTATAATTTTTTGTTATATCGAGGGAAAGTTAAGGGGCGTAAACTAGTCCTATACACCTGCATAAGTACTTTACTCGCCTAACGATTAAGAGCTTTGATTATCGTAATCGTTTGTATCACTGCGACACTCTATAGCGAGAACTATGTTGCTGCACAATCATATGTGTACAAGGTTAGACTTTTATATTACAGAAAAGTCATTTTTTAACTGCTTACTTTCTTTATATGTTCAACGAAAATATTCAGTTGGGTAAAATATTATGTATTTTACTATTGGGTACAATATCATGTGTACAAAGTTTGGACTTTTTATTAAAAATAAGTGTGTATGACATTGCGTGTACGATGAAAGTTATTTACATTATGTCATAAATTGAGGGTGTAAAATGTTATTTGGTTAGTATAAAATAATTTCGTGTAAAATTATAAAAGACCGAACAATCATTTGTCCATGTAAAATAGTATGAGTTGAATATTTACCATTTCTAATTAATGTAGAACAAATTTCTATTTAATACTTATTCTTTTTACGTGTAGAAAGTAAACGTGTGCAATAATATTTCATTTTTTAAGTAACGGTGTTTACCTTAATATGTTCAATAAAAAAGACATTGTGTAAAAACAAATTCATATAAAAATGTGTGTTAAATTAAATTCTGTATAATTCTTATGTGTATTAAAGCGAACCTTATCGTCCAAGATAGTCCAGACAAATGATACAGAAGTAAAATGTACATTCAATACATAATAGCCATAAGTCACTGATGAACATTAAGATATCACTAAAGATAGTATAAGATGAGAAAATTAAAGTTAAAATGTGATGGTATATATGCGCAGGTACATGTACGGAGTAAAAGCATGCAGATACAGGTTGGTCGTTTGTATAATTGTATTTTCTGTTCAGTAAACATACGGTGCAAACCAAATACATTCTCCATCTACGTATTATACTCCATACATTAGTGTTATTACTAAATTTAAATATTTAATTTATTTTCATTGACTTCATATTCAATATTGAACAAGTCAAAATTAAGAACGTCACAAATACACGTAATATACATGTACGTTATGAGCATGCACAAATTAAATTACTCGAATATCTATAGTTTTATTCACATATTAATTTTTATCTTTCTGGCGTTCACACAAATGTATACCATGAGAACCAAACGCGCTAAAAAATAAACAACCCCATTAATTTTCTTTCGATGAATGAAGTCCTTTTTCCGGTGCGAAGCTACAGCTGCACTGTTGGACGTGGCAGCAAAGTCAGTAATTAAAAATTAACTTTCGCGCTCGACTCGCGGCAGAAGCAACTGCGCGGCGATACGAGCAATTCAGCCGGTTGTGGCACGGCGCGTAAAAGGAGAACGAGCGCGTGCGGCTTTATTCGCAGTGAACTAGCGAGAAATCGCTTTACACGCTCGCTCTCGGTTTGCGCGCTCTCAGCGTTAACTCGAGATTGCTGCGGTTAGGCGCGCTGTCGGAAAAAGCGAACGAGTCGAAAGCGGAGGACGAGCCTTTCATTGCGTGCACAGTGGTTGCGCTCGGTTACGTCTTTACTTGACAAATGCCGCGGCGGTGGCTTTAAATTCGGAAGAAGATGCGAAAGTAAATTCAGGAAAAGAAATGTAAATATGCTGGTGGTACCAATTCTGTAGTCCTTTCAGTCTCGTTATGACTCAGTATTGTATTTTCTGTTTGTGGGAATTGAAAGAAAGTTTAGTTTGAACTTTGATATTGTGGATTGCAGTAGCTTTTGATGATTGTTTTCAAAGCAGTTAGTTATATGATTGATCTTTTGTTTATTGCATAATGATGTGATCTTATTATTTTTTTTTAGATTTATATCAAAGTAAATTAATATTGCATATTAATTGTAAATATGGTAATTTTATCATTTTTCAATTTTTGAAATAAAAATTTAGTGATTGCTATGGATACTCTAGCATACTTTAAAAATAGTTTTCCTTTCATTACTGTATGTCAAGAATGATTACAATACAAAAATCCACGAATAGTCGAGAAGGTCAGAACCGGTGAGTACTTTTTGTAAGTTATGAAAAACCAACTTGCATTCAAAGTAGCTTATTATTATGATGATTAAAAAATAATTCACCTCTTTATTAGGGGTTTTCCAAGGATAATTTCCTTTTTTCCTTTTAATGCTGATCTATAACATCAAAAACTATGTCTGAAAGTGCTATATGCTTATTTTAAATAAATAAATAATGCCACTTCATCAGACAGTTAATTATGACCGGAGACGTCGAAAAGCATTTCTTCATTTTCATTATACACATAGTTGCAAAAATGCGAAACCAAAACCAAGTATATGAAATGAGAGAAGGCGAACTTCTCGAAGTCAAAGAAAAGACCGCATCGTCAGGGCACGATAAAGCGATCCGCAGGGTAATAAATTCTCGGGCGCGTCGCCTACTTCTCTGCGCCAGGCGTGATGCATGGCTGACTACCGATGGCAATTAGTCCCGCGGACGACAAATAGATGCGTAATCTAATGCGCCGGGAGAAGCTCTGGGAAAAGCAAGAGTGGCCGAGCACGAGGTGAACAAGGTGAAGGCGATGTCGGCTGCGGGAGTCTTTTTTGTGCATGGGGCAGGGTTTAATTGAATTAAATGCCTTCACGATGAGTGCGCTAATTTTGAGGCAGTAAATTTCCGGCTATGCTAGATTTATTTATACACTTACCATAGTCAGTGGTGTGACTGTAAGCAGCTTCACTGACATATTGTAAAAGATATTTAAAAAGATATTATGATGTCATTTTATATCACTGCCTTCTATTATTTAGGCCTAATAATTAGCAAATTTAAATCGCATAAATGAAATATGTCACGCTCACTTATCAGATAAAACAAAGCCATCATTTACTTAAATCTCAACCAACTATATTAGAACGAGTCACGATCCTATAGTGAGAACTGGAAGGGAAAAAAGAATTCAACTAATCTCGTTAAACTGATCAGCATTGCGCTCTTTTATCAAAGCACACGAGTTCGCAAAGAGAGACCATCTACATCATGCGTACTTACGGCGTTAAAGGCCCAGGCTACCCCCGTGCGAGTTTGAACGGAATAAACTTACCTCCTACGGCTCGCCACAGTCATTCGTACGTACGGGCTTTCGCCCTCACTCCTGCAGTGGCGCTTACTCGGAGGTCGAGTTCCACTTTGCGTAACTAACGACAAGAAGATAAGCAGTTTCGTCAACGGTGCGGAACGCGCAAGAAGCGGTAAGGACATTTTGCGCGGAAACCGGCGGAAAGGCCCGCGGGGAAAATGCCTTTAGGGAATTATGCGGAGCGTGCCAAGGAAATGTTCCACTGTACTCTCCGTCCTGTCTCCCCCCCCCCCTCCCGCCTCTTTCCACCCTTTTTCGCGGTACTACTTTCGTTTTCTTCACTTCTCGCATCGACTCGTCGCCGTCTATTAGGGCGTTTTTAGTGGTCTACTTTTGCCGGCCGATGCGACGGAAAACGTGCGAACTCGGCTGAATTGAAGTGTCTTTTAATTTCATGTTAATAGAGAGAAATTATTATACTCGGGAGGAGATATATTATTTCGTGGTAGTGCCAGATGTTTCGTTGAGATAAGACGTTGCGGCAAGCGACTGTAGACGAAGTATTAATGTGTGGCGCGGAATTTTGTTTAGTTTAGAAACTTCTGCTTCGCCGACGTTTATCTACTGCATCTATCTTAATTGCTTTGAATTCATAACCTCCGCAACGTATTATTTTTTTATAAAATGTCAAACCAATCGCTTTGTTTTATTTTCTATACTTTTCAATGGAATTGCAAACATTTATAAACGAACAAAATGAAAGGATAACAAAAAAATAGTATTTTGTTTTGTTATTATTTTCGTCATTCTAAAAATACAATTTTATCACTATTTTCATTTTATCTATTTTATTTTCAGGAAAAATTGAAATGTTTATGTCATTTTTGAAAATAAATAAAAATGAGTTTTCTCCAAATAAATTTTTACTTAAAAATAAAATGTTAACTATTATTATAGAAAAAAGAATGAGATTTGATAAAAACGAAATATTGTCTTAAAAAATATAAAATTTTAAGTTTAGTATTACAATGTATAAAAATTTGAAAATTCAAAATATATTAAAAAGTAGAATTTTAATTCATTATCAGATATCATTGTTTGTTCAAGGTTTAATTGAATTTCTTAAATTTCATAAATACGACAACTGCTTAACCCGTACTTTTCGTTATCTTAATTCATTTTTCTGTTTTAGCTTACATTGTAATCTGAATATCTTAGAATACAGTTATGGGTATATTTTTATAAAGCAAATAGAGTCTTCGTCTCCTCTATAAGATATAACAATAATCTTACAGCCTTCTTATAATAGACTCTCGGAAAGTTGAATCGTTTATATCAGTATTTGGGTAAATATACCTAACAGTTTCTTTCGCACGTACATATATCCAAATTATCTTATCACAGCCAAACATTCAAAATTTTCTATTCAATTATGCATTCAACAGCAAATATTTTTCTCAAATCAAAATTCCAAAGTCCGACGTGTTCACGTGCCCACCAGTATCGATCAATGATTGACAGCAACCCGTAAAAAAGTCCCAGAAAGCGAATGAAAAGAAACATCGCACTCAGAAAAGCCAGAAATAATGAGATAACAACCCGCGTATATAGACTACCGGTACATGTACAATACTGTACACTGTCGAACTCCCGTGCTCTCGCACTTTTTTTACGAGCGAGTAAACATCACGCGCGAAGACGCGTAAGAGACAAACTAATTAAAGTGGAGCGCGCGCGCGCGCTCGTGTACCGTGTCATCTTCCTATTTACGGGCACAAATACTCCAGCAATTGAGCTTAAACGCGTGCACGCGGGCGCGAGCGCTCGAGAGCATTGCGAATTCCCGTGCGCCCGACGCAGTTTGATTTTGCGCTTCGAATGGCTGCGCGCGCTACCGACGGGTAAGTTGCCCGCGTTTGTGTTTGTCTTCATTGTTCTCTTGCGTTTTTATTTCGCGGGAAATTACATTTCGCCAAAGTGAATGGTTTTTGAGGCAGTTCGAAGTTGAGAGTGGATGCCTATTGTGTGTAAAGTGAATAGTAGAAAATTGACTGATTTGATTTTGTGAAGTTCAAAGTTTGATTTGCCGAAGATTGAAAGGAAACGGCTCGAAAGATCGAAACCATTAATATTTTTCTTTGAAAATTTTTTTAATAGTTGAAGTTTATTTGTTTACCTTTGTATTTTGAGTTGTGAAGTCATTTGTATAATTTGAAGCACTTTTTTGTTAAAAGTTGTATATATTCAGGTTTTTTTTTTTGGAAAAAATAACAATAGATAAATGCCATTATTTAGAATTGTGATCGAATTAATTTAATTTACAATTCAAAATTGTGTTGTTTAACTTTTCATGCTGTTTGTAAGTATTGAGCTGAATTAACTTAAAGCTTCATATCAGTATTTATTTAATTACAGTAGTATGTAATCCTAATGGGGTTGCGTGGAGGGATTGGTTTCACTCCAAAATATATTGTATATTAATCAAGGGTTACTATTACAGCTTGTAATTAATTTTGGAATCCGTTTTCGATATTGTTGATGTTTAGTTTCATTTTGCACTCTTAATTATATTATTTTGTTTAAAATATGAAAAAATTTTTGCTCAACTGGTAATTAAAATTTCTTTTTACAATTTTTTTTTACAGCTAACCTGGTTCTATTTCCATTTTTAATAAAAGTTTTTGTAGCATTATATATAATTCAGTAGGAATTCTTTAGTTTAATTATTTTTATCTAAATATTTACACTAAAAAAAGTATTTTGTGCTAAATCTACCTTATCATTTGATTATTATCATATTTCTGTTTTTCTGTTATTTCTACCTATAAAATACCTCGTAATAAAAAAGACGAAGGTTACGAGTCATCACGCATGAAATCACGATGAATACCAAACAGCCGTATAAACTTGTAAGCGCTACAATCATTGCTTTATCTTATCGCGCACATCGCGTACAAAATCAACAGAGACTTTTCTATGGGTGTGAATTAAAATCATACTGAGACTGGAAACTACGTGTTTTTTTTTTCAGGAAAGGCTGAGTATTTCAGTTCTGCGTATTCCGCGTATACGCCGATCCGTGGGAAAAGTTTGCAGCGTCAGTTTGCATATGAATTCATCGTTTCGAGATGAAGAGCGTAACGTTTTGCCTACAGTTTGGCCTCATTTTGGGGATAGTGACGTGCGTTTTTGCCCAGCCGGAAGTGAACACGAATTTCGGCCCAGTGCGCGGCGTCTGGCTGAAAACTGCGCGGGGCTCCGAAGTTGCAGGATTCATTGGACTACCCTATGCTGAGCCGCCAATTGGGGATCTCAGATTCGAGGTGCTGTAAATTTATATTTTATAAAGGCAGGGTAAATATTCTGCGAACTATTAAAATTTTAGTTCATGAAACGACTTTGTGAAGCTGGAATTGTATTTATTAGTTTTTATGAAAAATTTGTCCCAATTTTGTAATAGATTTTGTTTGATTAAAAAATTAAAACTCCTCAATATATCTGTAAAAAATGTTGCATTTACGATATTGAAAAACTAGATGCTAATTTACAAGTATTATCGGATGAAGTTTAATGATTCAGAATAGCTGTTAGTTAACAAACATTCTCGTGATTTAATATAGTTTATAAATCATTAAATTTAAATCATATAGTTAATACAGTTAAACAATATTCATAATTTAGTATACTCGATACAAATTTTGTCTACTAAACAATACTAGAATAGATTTATGAATAATGTTAATTTTAGTAGTATAATTATAATTGTTTTATAGAATCCTGTTCTATGGACTAAAAAGTGGTCTGAAGTGCGAAATGCAACGACAGATGCATCAATGTGTATGCAAAAAAGTAGTGATACAGATGACGTCTTGGGAGATGAAGACTGCTTATATCTCAACGTGTTCACACCTACAGTTAGTATATTATAGCATATTTCATACTATTACTATTTTGTAATAATTAAATCAAGAAATACACAGTCCGTGGGTACCTCTGGCAGTATATGTACGCGCAGTGGGGCTCTGTTACTCGAAGCCTAAATGAAAACGGAAAATTCAATGAGTGTACTTTACGGTAAAGTTCACATCTACTGTACGCAATATTAAAACGCCGCGGGTCAATGTCGTTTCTGTTTATTTTACTTCGCACGCAAAGTTATAAATTAGAACAAGGTGATAAATACAGGGTATAGATGAAAGCACCGATATTACCACAGCACGTACATATACATTGTCCACTCAAAACCGGCTGAACGCCGGGAGAGTGTCTTTCTCTCTCTCCCATTGGCCGTGAAAGGGTTCTCCCATAGGAAGATCGTATTTAAATGGGAAAATGGTTGCGGCGCCTAACGTGCGTCCCTGGGTTTATAACTTCGTGTACACGTGGGCATTTTACAGCGCGAAACCTAACCTCGCTGAACGATGAAATATGATCCTAGGCGCGTATATACGTATATGTATTCGCGCGCCGTCGGAGGAACACGAGCTCGATTGTTTCGCGAGGACGCTGAACACAAATTGATTGAATCGTAGCCATGCGAGATGGGGATCCTGGAACAAATTTTTTTTTTCATTTTTTCCCCAGTTATTTCGGAATTTTTAAAGGTTTTTTAGTTTTTAATATTCACGGTATTTCGTAGGAAGTAATATAAAAAATATCTCATGTGTTGTGTTTGTACTGTGAAGAACGGTATATAATTTTACTAGTTTACAAAATTTAATTTAAACTGTTTATATAAGGAGATTAGACTGCCCCAAAATAATAAATATAGGTTTTTCATTAAATTGCATATAAAGGTAATATGTAAAATAATTGTATGAGCTTTTTACAATTTCTTATAATACATAAAATTTATTACATTCTACATCTACGATTTGAATTTTTTCTGATTAGCTTAAAAATTTTTAGTTATCCCAAAATCAAACTGAAATGCAAAAGAAGAATCTATCGGTAATGGTGTTTATACATGGTGGTGGTTTCAGCTTTGGGAGCAGTAACAGCACGTTATTCGCACCTACTTATTTACTGGATCACGACGTCATTGTAGTCACTATGAACTATCGACTAAATGTATTAGGTAAGTATAGTGCTTCATAACTCTAAGTGATATAAATGGCACGCGTCAAGAGGAATTTAGAATGACTAGATATTTTGTTATTAAAAAATAATAATGGTAATGAAAAAGGCACTTTAGTATATAGCACAACGGTACCTCAGTATAGATTACTGAAGTTAAGTATAGTATTGGGTACAGTCAGTATTTGGAAAGATTACTGCTGCATATCTATGTAACATCTGCTAATTGTACGGGTGATTTTTCGCTTCTAACAAAAGACGAGGGACGTGATTTAAATATGTTTTGTATTTTAAAGTCTGTCAAATGTTTCATAAATACCCAAACCATATTCAGTCACCGAATAATGCTGATGCCAGTGCTGCAAATATTATAAATGCTTATAATAATCACATTGAAATAGTTATCGAATCTGATTTCATTATCAAATATAGAATTTAGAAAAAAAGTTATGCTTATGAAAAATTTTTGTTAATATCCGACGTAAACTTGTAAAAATCTTCATATAATATAAAAGTAAATGCACATGGAAACAAGGAAAAAATATTTCTACAACATTTTTTGAAATATCAACTTTCTAACGTATTATACCTTGCTGTACAGTATTTGAAACTTTCTGTCATTCCATTAATCCCCTCTTTTCATTTTTAAAAGTCGAAGCGAACCCAAAGCAAAAAGGAGAAAAGTGTGCGTCATGCTGCACTGCGCACGCCTATCAGATTCGCACGTGCGCTCGTACAACGCAATTTTCAACTCTTGTTCACGCGCGCGCGCGCCTTGTCGCTCGATTTAAGATGCAAGGGGTGCGCGGCTCATCCGGTGATCTTTAGCCATGATAAAGCGTCTGGGGCCGCGCGTGCGCGTGCACATTTGCAACGCACATTAACGCGGGCGCTAATTTCGCGATGCGTGTCCGGTAGGTTTCTTCAGCACCGGAAACGACGTCACGCCTGGCAACTACGGCCTCAAGGACATCGTCGCGGCGCTCACCTGGGTACAGAACAATATCGCGGCTTTCGGAGGTGACCCCAAGTCGGTCACCCTCGCCGGGCACAGCTCTGGGGCCGCGGCTGCCCATCTGTTGTCGGCCAGCGACGCTACCAAAGGAATGTTTCATAAGGTGCTTTTTACTTTACTTTACTCTAATTACTATGATTTAAGGGATTATTGTTTAAACTTTTTCATCGAGTATATAATTGATCGTGTTTATTATATTTACTTTTCGTTTATAGAAAGTGAATCTGAAATCTAATAACATAAAGAAATAATATTGATATAACAAATGAAAAATAAGTACTAAAGGTCAATCTTGAACAACCAGTTAATCACGATGAGCGGGTCGGCAATTGCGAGTTGGTCTTTCCACAGTCGAGCCGAAATAAGAAACTCGTCTATGGATGTAGCGAAGCACCTGAGGTGCGACGGACAGGATAAAATGACCGCTATCAACGATCTGGGCAGTGGAGACGGTGAAACCGATGCGAACAGCACTGCAATCGAGGAGGAAGAGATGTTGCAAGAGATAGACGTGGAGATAATGAACTGCATGAAAAAAGCCAATCCGGTGGATATCGTTAATTGGGGATATTATGTAAGTAGTGACAGGAAACTTTTTCGTATTGTTGCTATAGTTCACTTTAAAATTGAGTAAAAGACTTTATCTTGTAACTTTTAGTAACACGCAGTTAAGTTTTTTCTAATAACTTACAGCGTAATTTTGATTAATGAATTAAAAATAAAGTTAACTTCGCTTTTGGTTATACTTTCTTTTCAAGCCATTGTTTAGTAGTGTATTCAAGTAACTATAAAAATCTAAACAGAATATATTTCATGGAAATCAATTCAACTCTATAAGATACTACAATTTCGTGGCGAAGTCCAATTAGTGCTTATGCAGATTATAATGGGATCTTGTAACGATCGTCTTAAATAACTTGAAAAATTCGCAAAGCACGCCTCGATATCAGACGTTAATTATCCCGTCCCTCCGGTGAAAATAACCATTCTCTTCGCGGCGTGCAAGCTTCCTCCCTCACTTCGCCGCGCTCATTATCATATCCCCGACATCATTAACAATAATTGCATATCCGATCGCTCGCGCGCGAATATATACTCGCCTGATGTGGTATACATATATGCGCTCGCCCTCCTGTTGCAGTACGTGTGGCGGCGCAATCCAGTGTGCATTTTCGGCCCGACTCTGGAGGCAGCAGGAGCCGAGGGCGCCGTAGTGACGGCTCATCCGCAGCGCAGCCTGAGCGAGGGCCTATTTAGGGACATGCCATGGATAACCGGAGTCGCGGATGATGAGGGTTTACTGAAGACGACCGGTAAATAATGCACACGCGTTCTATCTCTATCTCTCTCTCTCACCTCTACTACCTTCTCCCTATAATATCGCATACTGCTGGTATTATCTTATTAGCGTAGTTTATTTATGAAGTCGGATGATTGATTTAATTCCGTTATTACAATTTATCAATCTATTGCTCTACTGCAATCCGGTCGTTGACTGATCTGATTTTATGGTTTTAATGCTTGAAAAGCTGGTAGTATGAATTTTGCGTTGAGTCAAAGATAAGATAGTCATTGGATATAAATAAATTAAATGAGATTATTCGAATGTTCTTGTAGAAATTCTACTTCTTAAATAATTTATTTATGGAATCAGATTGTCACGTCTTACCAGATCCTCTTTTGGTGTCGTACGTTTATCTAAAGTCATTAAAGCCATCTTGTTTTACAAGAAGCACTTTGAGTGCAACGTGTTCACATGTTTCATAAGCTAATACAAGCATACCTTTATTTAACCTTTATTAAAAGCTACTCTAAAATAACCCCATTCTTAATCATGTCTTCTTAATACTAGTAAATCAACAGACAAATGAATTCCTCAAAAAAATAACGTCCTTAATAGTACTTTATCATAAGCATACCACAAATTACGCTTTTACATCTTCGAATGAAAATAAAATCACTTTGCACGTAATACTCGTGCGAGAACGCGAGCGAATCGATTAGCGCTCATAATTCTCAGAGAGCTACTCTCCTTTTCAGATCTCTTTCTCGTTAGCCAGATAAGGGACGAGCTGCTGCAGGATTACGAGGAGCTGCTGCCGTACGTGCTCGAGATGGGACACGCGCTCGATAACGCGACGGCCGTAGCCAAGGCTGTCGAGGATTTCTACTTTGATGCTGACATTGCCACGAATCTCCAGCGGAACATCACGGAGGTGAGTGATTGCGAGTGGCGCGGGACTTTCAAGCGAACAGCTTTCACGGGAAGTGTGAAATAATCATTGCTTTCGTACTCATAAATTTAAATTCCTAGTGAATCGTGTGGTTACGAATGCACAGTGTTGAGAAATATTATTAATCATATTTATAGATTAGACAGAAATCTGTATAATACTAATTGCAAATTGCAAGTTGAGGATTCTGCGTTTATAAATTGTTTGGGGTAGATCATAATAGTAAATTATTTCATGTATTATAATTACATTCTCTAGTATATTTATCTTATCGTCATTACACTTATATAGTAATAGTATATTATGCAACAAGGGAGTAATCAACGGTAATCAGTTTGTGACTTGAAAAGTGAGATTAACGAAAAAAGGGGGAAAATAATAGAAAAAGATAGAGGAATTGAAAAATGACTTATATAAGGGAATAAAGTATGAGAGGGAATCAAATGCTATACTTTTGTCTGACTTTTAAAAAATATTCTAATAAATCTATTTTGCATGGTATCCAATAGAATTAATTGAGAAACTGCTTTTTTTTCTAGCTTGTTGGCGATGGAATCATAACATACCCAAGTTACGAAACTCTACAAAAGCAAGTCGAAAAAATGAAATCTGACGTTTACTTCTATTTATTTTCTTATCAGGGAACATTTAGTCATTCTTTTCGTTCAGGAATTCCATTTAGATTTGGTAATTATTTTTATAATCGCATATCTATATGAATAATAGCATATAAAGAAATTCTAATTTTATCTAATACAATCTGGCAGGAGTCGCCCACGGTGATGACTTGAACTACATATTTCCAATATTGAATGAGAAATACGCAGACTTACAGTTGTTCAACACAATGGCTGATCGGACAATAATTAATATTATGACGGAAATGTTCGTTAATTTCATTAAAACAGGGTAAGTATATTTTTAATAGATAAAATTTTATTTGCACCAAAATGATTATAGAATTCACTCGATTTAACACATCATTGTTACCAGTAATATCCTAAAACACATACCACTATGAATTAAAAAGATATCACAAAACGCATTACCAAATCCCACAAGATTTTTTCACTAATCCAACGCGTATCGGTTCCCGCGGCTACACCCCGAAAATCCGCTCAGAGTACCATGCATATATTAGCAGGCAACTCCCCGTAACCTCTGCCGTTAACTTATAGATCGCATAATCTGGGGGGTTGTAGGGGTCGTCGCGTAAACACGCGCGGAGCATCACTCAAGTATTCAATCGTAATATATGTGTGGATTTGCGTGCACGCACGTGTTTATAGAGTTCCAAGCGCGCGGTTGACGTCGAGCTGGGAACGGTACCAGGATCATCGGCGATTCATGAAGTTCGGTGACGGTCACTCGTCAGACCGGACAATGGAGGCCGACTTCTTGCCCGAGCGCATGGCTTTCTGGGCGCAGCTCTGGAGCAACTACTCGGTGCCAATAGACGAGTACGTGGTTGAGGAGGAGAAGGATGCGGATGGGGTCAGTGCCGGAGTGAGGAATATAGGTGGAATCGTGTACGCCCTCTGCACGTGCACGACGCTGATCATTGTGTCTTGGATGCGGCATTTGTACTGATGTGGGCGTGGATTGCGAATACTGACTTTCTTGTGTTGATTAATGTTTTTATGCTTTGTCGCAGTTTAATATGGAATTTTATGTTTTAAGCTAAAATATACGTATTCTAATAGAGTCTGATAAATAGATTAACACACAATTTGAACGAGATTCGATTTAGTGTAAATAATCAGTATGTTAAAGCTACAGTAGATGATGCTCAAACAATTGTTTACTTTATAGTGAAAAAACCACTAAAGATTAGTTAAAATTGCTCCACCGAAACATTAGTGAATATTCACTGATGAAATAGTGAA
>JAYJLV010071477.1:0-15609 GCA_036873485.1 Torymus texanus
ACACACACACACACACACACACACACACACACACACACACACACACACACACACACACACACACGCACACACACACATACACACAACGTATAAACGTAGCGAGGAGTTTTGATAAGTGCGTCAGCGACGTAATTAACGCCGCGGAGCGTTCGTATGTATAACACATTTTGTAGGGCTTTATGGAGGAGGGGAGATGATGATGACGATGACTACTTGAGTTTTATACATATATAGAGGAACGGTGTGTCGAGGTGTTATGTGTGTATGTGTATCTGCGCGTGCACGCACGGTTGATTTTTACGAGTTTCAACACGACGCGGACGAAAAAGATGACGAGGATCCGATAAGGTTTTACAACGCGCGGCGTTTAGGCTGCCGCGAGCCAGGATACTTATTATGTTAACTAGGCTGCGGCGCTCGCGCGGGACGACGTTAAATTTCAGCCGTCCGTGCGTTCTTCTTCTTCTTCGTTTTTTTTTTCTTCTCGCCGTGATGCCTTGTTGATTTAGAGGCTGTGAATTACACGTTTACAGTCCGCGCGCGCGAGGTTTGACCCTTTCGGGTTTCAGTGTAGTCCGCCTATATGATTAACTGCAGCAGGTTTAATATTCACGGCCTTGGAAAGATGTTTTTCTTTTATTGATGAAAGTGTATTTAATAGTTCTATGAATTTTACTAGTTGAGTGTTGAAAAAGAAAGCGCGAAAAATTATATACACACACACACACACACACTTGTTGTACAATTTCGACTTTAAAATATATTTCTTCTTAATTAAAGAAAAAATGTAAAAATTTCAACGACACGTCAGAACGTTTTTAATTAATGTGTTCTGCGCTTTAAAAAGAAACTGCACTAATGATTAAAAATGGAGATAAAACGATTAAAAAAAAGAAGCAATCTGACATTTTGCAGAAATCATTACGATTTACTACGGATGTTGAACTGAGTCACGTTGATATATATTATTCGGTCAAGGTGCTTAATATATACCGCGGTTTCTCGTGAGATTCGAGATTACCGCTACTTTCACGGCGAATCTCGTCAAAAAATTCACTCCGCGTACCTATGTGTCAAAAAATTTCAGACGTATACAATTGAAAGTAAACAGCTATGTCAATTGCTCTGTATATTATTCCGCGTAACAGAACAAGAGAAACCGACATTTAACTCGCAAATTTACACTCTCTCTTTCTCTCTCTCTCTCTCTCTCTCTCTCTCTCTCTCTATTGTCACAATCGCGTTGTTTCGTGATAAGTAGTGCAGGTCGACGACTTGTACTTGGAAATATAAGATTATACCGTCTTTATCTTAAAAAGGGTATTCAAATACGCATTGTAGTTTTTAGAAATTATTGTAATCCTTATTTTGATATTTTCATTATTATATTATTCTAGTAAAAATGTACAAATCTATCAGAATATTGTCCATAAAAGAGATAAAAGAACAAAATCGAAAAAACAATTTCAATCACTGTTGCATTTTCTCCTAATAATGTACCTAAGAGACATTTGTTACTCTTTTAGAGTGAATATTACTAGATAATGAGATTCACAATTAGAGTTAAGGAATCCATCTACATGAGCGAAGGCGAATTAGTTCACTCTACATATCCGCACTAATATATAAATGTGAAAGTTTGTTTGTTGTTCAATCACGCAAAAATTATTGCACTGATTTTCATGGAACTTTCACAAAATCTTTCGCTACGCACTGTAGACACGAAGTACTACTACGCTTACATATACCGGCTCCATCAAGATCGCTCGAATTTTCCGGAAAACATATACATTTATACATATATACATAGATATTTATGTACCTCTCGTGGGCAGGCGCGTATATATGAGCCATCTTTTTGCGCGTTATCGTTGGTTTCCCATTCGATTTTGCAAAACTACCCGGGCAATTATGGACTTTCACGCATTTCTTTGTTACGTTCTCGGAAATGACACACGAGTCATATAGAATGCCGATTACAAGTGTAATTCGGGTTTTTAGAAAAAGGTATAACAATCCCATCGCGGCAAATTGGCCTTTTTTTCTTTCTGTTCACGTGTGTGTCTGTTGTACGCGGTTTCTTCCCATCAGACGCCAAAACCATCGAGCCGATCTTCATAAAGCTTTCACGAATTTCTTTGTTATGTTTTTATTAGGGGATATATGGGAGCTACAATAGCATGCTGTAAAATTTCAACAGTCTTTCGGAAAAATTGAAAACCTATTCTTTGCGAAAGAAATAGAAACTTCTTTGGTACTTAAAATTAAAGTGTGTTATAATTTGCACAAAAAGTAACATTTTCGCGTGATTTCTTTATCTGTTTTGTAGCAAGCGATTAGGAAATAAAAATACTATGCAGTTCATTAAATTATATAGCTACATCAATCGTACATAACTTATTAGTAGCAGACATTGTTGACTAATTTTCACTGTAACCCATGGCGAATTACAAATGCATAATAGAAAATTCCTTCGACAGATTGGCAATGAATGGTTGTTTGAAGATTTCAGTACTCTCGAGCCATAAAATTAAAATTCTTGTGCTTAAGTCAAGGCTTTAATAGCTTTGACTTTCGCAATTTTGAGATTACTGAAAAAGAATGAGTTGCGAAGATTACAGAGATGTAATTATACGAGTAACTAAAAATGCATTAAAAAGTTTGAAAATTAACTTACTGCTAAGAAATGACGTGGCATATTTAATATAGGTTTTTTGTCATTGGTCTTTGTTTACAGAGGCAAAGAGAAACATAGTTGATCTAGAAAAAGAAGGTATTTAAAACTATTTAAGCTATTCGGAGACTTCAGAAATTTACAGTTTGTTTTCAAATTTTCCTAGAAGTAGCTCTAATCTAAATAAGAAGTTTAAAAAAAGTTAGACTAATAAATGTTTTATAGTACATTTTTTTTTACTTGAAAATTAATTTTCCTAATCGAATAAATATACTATGAACTTTAATTCAAGTAATTAGTAATATAATTGAGCGCAATTATTCCACATTCTTATAACAAAAAGTTATTTGAAGTAGTAGGCTTGATTTTACATTTACAAACATGTTAAAATAGTTTTTTAAAATGTATAGTAATAAACGTTATGTTATTAAAAGCAATAATATACAATGAAACTATATTCAGTAGGATTATTTCGTCCGAAGTAATTTAAATTTCTCTGTCGATCTCAGTAGCCGGTAACAATAAAATTAAAATGATAACATTTTATCTAGAAAATCTTTTTATTTCTTTCATCAGTTTTCGACCTCTATAACCATACTAACGTTCGCATATCTTTCCAGTTTGGACTGCGCCAGCTGGACCTTTCGCTGCTTTCGCAGCTCTGGTCGCTGAATGAGTCGATCCAGGAATTCCGTCAGCTTCTACAGGAGCAGGAGGACCGGGCGCCCTCACCGTCCCCGAGCAGTGAAGAGGGCGACGACACATCCTACAGTGGAGGCGGTGTCGGTGTGATGCACCCACCCCCGCCACCCCGACGGCCGGCGCCGACGACGCCACATCACCGGCCGTCCCATCATTACCGGGCCGCCAGGGCCGCGGCGAGGAGCTCGAAACTCCCGCCGAGCGACGAGTCACCGTCCAGCGAGGAGTACGGCGCCGTCTGATCATAACTCGCTCTTTGTTCTTCCGTGATGTATAGCAGTGAGAGAGAGAGAGGGAGAGAGAGACTGCAGTTGAACGAGGAGGACATACGCATTGGTTGATGAACGCTGTCGCGAGCTTGCGGGATGAGTTTTGTTTTTTTTGTGTAGTTATAGACGTCGCCATTGGACATTACCTGGTGTCGCGTATAACGTACGAAATTTAACATGCGAATCGAAGTGCATTGTATTTTAAGTGTATGTAAGATGCGTATCGTTTAATTATTCCATTTCTGTCGCTGATTTATGAGCTATTGTATTTTAATTCACGCGGAAAATTCAATTTTTCACGCAATTTTTTTTTTTTATACAAAAGCAAGCTTGCAACAGTATTTGCTATAGGCGTAGAATGAACGGGAAAAAGGAATTTCTGTTGATTCCGCATTGCTTTTGAATCAACGAATGCACAGGTTATATATACACGTCCCTCTGCCGATGTACGGTGGAAAAGGTTCGTTTGATCAGAGCTGACTAAGGGATCCTGAATAAAATGATTTTATTCTAAAGCTACAGCGAATTGTTAGAGAGTGCGTTTGATTTTCTCTCGCTATTTATCACGTAATTCGTATTAAGGCATTGTAATTGTATAATCAAACGAAATTAGACTATTATCGTGCGACCGACGAAAAGTTTCGTGATAATTATATAGAAGAACGAAAGGTTCTCGTCCTAGTTGCTTCGAATCTGAGCTTTTATAATTACGTCTAGAGCATAAGTTTGTGAAAGAAAATTTATTTCCTACATGTTCACTTTAATCGCGTGAGATATTGTGACGGCTAGTGAGTTCCAAAGAAGCGCTTTTACAAGGACAGTTTTCTTAAGATCATGTAAAACTAATTTTTCCAAATTAGATCGATTCGTGATTTGTCTTTTCACAAAAAAAGCACAAGTTAGATGAAATCTATTATCCTTGACAATAATATTTTAGATGTCAAAAAGCCTTTCTTTATAAAAATGTTATTAATTCCTATGTATTTAACAATTCCATTTATGGTGTGTTGTTGCAATATGCATATAGGTATATATGTTATAAAAAAAATATAAGTTTTGTTTGTAGAATTATTTTTAAGAAGATTGTCCTTTAGAAGAGAGTTCTTCTGCCTTTTGTAATAAGATTGACATAGGTTATCAGCATGGGGTATTTGTGAGAGTTTCCTATAAGTGAAAATTGTTTTGGAGCTAGTTAACGTGACGTCGCTCCACACAAGTGATAAGCGTATGTAAGTTGGGAGCCTGATGGGAAGTAAACTAGTTGCGATTTTCAAACAAACATTACTAATTTAATTTTAACTTTTTTTGTGATCGTTCATTAATCATATAAAAGTGATTTAGAATTTTACGTGCATTGCGTGGAATTTTAAAAATTATCATATATTACAAAGTGACGGATGAAATCCAGCTTTACCTCCCTATACATTGAGGAAAGATCCAAATGAAAAAGTATTGTACAATTATAGAAGTTTTTCTGCAAAATTATTTATTTTGTTAATAAAGAATTTAATGGGATCGAATTTTGTAATTACACTATGCTACTTTATTAAATTAACATGTAAAATAGCGCACGTTTTCAGTAGTTATTAAAAGATCTCGTTCTTTAGTTTAATATAATTATACTATAAATTGTATATAGGTTTATTAATTCTTGAATAAAATATTTGAAATTGATTTAAAAATTATGTTTATTTTTATGCATTCCCCAATTTTGATTTTTAAATTTGTTATTTACCATCAGGGACTTATGCCGATAAAGTAGAATAGACAAGTACCACGTGCGAAAATGACGTTAGGCTAGGTGCTTCAAAGTTTGAGGTTAAGTAATCAGGAGTGTTTACAGTTTGGATGTGTATCCGCGTGGTACTGTGAAGTAAAGTCGTTTTTAATTGATTAGCAATGGAAGTTCAAGAAGATAATTCGCAAAAGAATCTAAAGCGTAAAAAGAAGAGGTCTGCCACACAAATGGCTAAAAAGTTTGCCAGACGTAGGGATTACGGGGGTGAAGTGGATTCAGAAACATACCAGTATATGGTTCACGTTTTGGAAATGATTCGCACTGAATTTCCAGCAATGGAGGATAAACAAATTTTCGTCGATAATATATATGAGCAAACTGTTGGCAAGGAAATTGATCTTGCAAAAAATCAGGTATGAAAATTAATAACCTTTAGAATAACAAGTTCACATTATGAACTATCATTTAAATTATTTAACTTATTTATTTCCATCAATTACTGAATAATTAAAAAAATTTGAATAGTTTAATAAATAATAAACAATTTTAATAAATTTTTTACATTTATTTGTTTTGAACATTAAAAATATACAAAACTGCATAGAAAAATAAAATGGGTTTGAAGTTTGCATCGTTGGAGTGCAACGAAACTTTAGAAAATTTTTTTTATTTTTAGTTTTATAAGTTAGATTTTGAATTTTCTCATGTGTTTAGCATTTTATAGCATAACCCAACATCAAAACAAAAGATTTCACTGTATCGTGCAAATTTTTAGCTGTTTTATTTATTTGTGAGAAATTATTTCGTTGCGTTCCAATGTTGCAAACTTCAGACCCATAAAATAAAATTACAAAGTTTTACAGAAAAATACCAATTTGCATTTTTTATCTTTCAGGTTGGATCCAGAGTTCTAGATACTTTAATAAAATATGCTGGCTTTGAAACAGTAGTAAGATTTGCAGAATCTTTTAACGATGTGCTTAGGCCATTTTGTAGCGATAGGTTTGCTTCTCATGTATTGCAAAAGCTGATATGTGTCTGCGCACATAGGGGAAATTTAAGAGAGACAGATAAAGATGATATTGTAAAAGTTAAGGAATCTGAAGTAAAAAAGTATAATGAAATTGCTTTGAAATTATGTAAATACGCAATAAATAATATAGAAGAATTTGTTTCGGATACATACGCCAATCATGTACTCAGAACTGTTATAGAATGCCTTGGAGGTATTATCGATCTTAGTGGTGATAATAATAAAAAGAAAATGGGTCCCAATTTAGATATTAGAAGAAAAGTGAAAGATGAGTATACAGAATTGCTCATTTCAACATGTAAAAGACTGCATAAGTTTCCACAGTTCCAAGAATATAATCATGACGATTTAACTTCTGGTTTGACACAATCAATTTTATATTCTTTGAAAGATGTTGATTCAGATTTAAATAGCAAAATTATTAAACAAATTAACACTATATGTTTTAAGAGAAATGATGAAAACAATTTATCAAATATTTATATCAATGAATGTTCAATAAGATTGCTGGAAGTTTGTCTGGCTGTTTCAAATCCAAAAGACTATACTTCTATTTATGAACAGTATTTTGAAAACAATTTACGAAAGTTGTCATTAATGAGAGGTGCAAATTTCTGTGTACAAAGATTGTTTGAACATTGTCATAGCAAAGAAGAGTTTGAAAAAATGTTTGATGAGATTTCGGATCACTTACAAGAAATTCTTGACAAAGGTCATACAGGTATATTTGCTAGTTTAGCTAAAGCGTGTGAAAAGCTTCATGCTAAACAAGGACCTTACATAAGTATCATGATGAAACTTTTACATTGTGATGAACCAAATGAAAGACAGAATCGTGTAGTTCCATTAGTTGCTACATTGAAAACGTTTGAAGATTACCAAAATTTAAGAAATAAAAATGAAACAAAAGCTAAAGTACCATTAAATTTGCATGGAAGTTTATCAATACAGGCAATGTTAAAGTTTAACAAACCAATCAAAATAGTTAATTCATTATTAAATACAGATACTGAAGAATTATGTCAATTGCTTGAAGATCCAAAAGGAAGCAGAATTATGGATGCATTTATGGAAAGCCAGTTTATAGGTGAAAAAAGTCGTGAAAAACTTGCTAAGAATCTTAGAGGTACCTGGGCAAAACTTGCCAGTACTACACATGGTTCCAGATGTTTAGATAAAATATGGGCATGGGCCAAACCTAATCAAAGGCAGATTATAATGGAAGAGTTGGCTGAAGTTGGAGAATCTCTTCGTTCAACGAATACTGGTAAATTAATCTCTGCAAAACTGAATGTTCCATTGTTTGCAAGAAGTAAAAAGGAATGGACTGAATCACAAGGAAAAGAAGAAAAAACGAGAGCTCTATTTGCAGACATAATTGGTAGTGTAAAAAAACAAAAATCATGAGACTTTATTAAATCAATAAAAATTATTGCGGAATATTACATATAGTGTATTTTATAAGTTTGTTACAGTTTTAACAATTTTTTTTTAAGTTATCAGGTATAACTTAATCACTTGTACATGAAATTGTATAATACGATTTGACAAAAGATGAACTTTGTAAACATGATTTCCTATTTGTATTTTTTGTTTTAAGAGAAATATATTGATTTTAATTCATAAACACATTTTGTTATCATTTTTCGTGCATATTTTAGATGCAAATCTTTATTGAATTTAGAGAAATTACAATGATTGATACAGTAAAAATTTAAATTTGAGAAAGAATATTCTAATGAACGTTGATGGACAAACAGATTTTTGCATTTGTCTTCTCAGTGACTAGACTTAACTATTTAATATAATTATTTTCGTTTCGATAAAGTGGTAGCTCATTCGTATATTCTATTTTAAAATTACGATTTGGTTGGACGTAATATTTATATTTCGTATATTTAGAGTAGAAATTTAATAAATTATAAATTAATGTAAATTTATACATAACAATTTGCAATTAAATAAGAATGCACAAACAAAAAACACTTATTAATTAATTTTATATTTTCTTTATCTCTGTACATTTGCAATAAATTAAAATAAGATTCTTATTAAATAAACTATATTTTAGTGCTACATAGATAATCTTTAAAACTTGAAAAAATGCAGTAGCAAGTGTAATTATTATTTTAAGAACGTTGAAAGAATCATTCGACGAAACTTTACTACATTAAGATATTTACGCTTGTTAAATCTATCAATTGACTAGGATAAAATCGATAAATCGGTGTTGACCAGTGCATACGAATTATCTCTACGAATGCCAATTCACATTAGTATAATAGAAAAACATCCATTACATTATAAATATACAAGATTCCTGAAAAGACTTTCAGTATTTACTTAATTTGCATTATTTACTTAAAAAAAGTTCTACTAAATTTGTAGCGAATATAATACTCGAGTAATTATTTAATCTAGAAGTCACTTTTCGCAAAATTCCTTAAAAAACGAATAAAACGCTTTATAAAACATCTTTTCAATGCCAAAGTGATCACAATATCCATATACGCAAAAAGTTGTTACAGGAATCTTAGTATAAATATTTGTCAAATAAATAGCCGTCAAAATGTGCTACATCTCCGAAAAAAATAATTTTACAATACATTAAAAAAAAACCAATCGAGAATTCGAAAGCACTGTTTACGCTAAAAAATGTTCGTATACCATAAACTAAACAACCGAAATTGAAGCCCATTTCGCGTTCCTAAATACTTGCACAAATCGAACCGAGCTACACCGACGACCATCCCCTCACGCTCCGCAACTATAATTTTTACAGAAGACCCTTCGCTCGACTATGTACACGTGTGCTGGCCCCGTCTGTGGTCTTCTTCGGTCATTTGACGGCCGGCCGCTGCACGACAGAACCACTCGACGACGACGACGACGACGATGATGTGGCCTTGGCTGCGTCGGGATGCTCGTTGCTTGCTGGACGCGGTGGACTTGGTGTTGGCGACCTAACACGTGATTCGTGTTGTTGCTGTTGTTGTTGTTGTTGATGTTGTTGTTGATGTTGTTGTTGCTGGGAGGACGACGAGGTGGTGGTAGAGCAGGTGGCGTGGTGGCCACCGGCTTCCCAGTCGCGGTGTTGGCAGAAAGCGCCGCAATAACGTGCGACGCCGCAGCCGCCGCAGGTCTCCAGTGCTGGTCTGCCGCAGTTCCAGCAGCTCTGCGCACACAACATTTAGTTAAATCATTAAATAATAATAACTAAACCTATATATGCTTACGAGCTGAACTAATTGAACCCATTTTACAAAAAAAATGTATATTTCACAAAATTAAAAGCCCGATATGCTATATAGTAACAAGTATATCACTTAAATATGAACGAAATAATCAGCTCGAACATTTTCTAACCGAATCCCACACTGCTATACATACAATCTCCCGCACCCGCACCACAAATACAAAAACTTACCGCACTGGTCCCGCTGACGAGGTGCGCGTCTTTCTCATCCTCTGGCCCTCCCGTTGACGAGGTGGCGGTGCTTGGCGTACCCGAAGCCGTCCTCGCCTCCACGGCTAATCTCAAGAATGGACTTGGTCTCGCATGTTGCTGTTGAGCCGCTGCTGCTGCTGCTGCTGCTGCTGTTGGATGCGCCGACACTCGTGGTTGCTGCTGCTGCTGATGCTGCTGTTGGCTCATCGGCAAGCTGTCGAGGTACCGCTGACTGCGCAGTCTTTCGCTCGCCCGCGATTCCGCTACCGCGACGGCCACTGCGCGCTGTACTTCCGCGACGGCGGCGCGTTTCACCTCTAGCACAGCTTCCTCTGTAAAGTTTTTATATACGTACGTGTTGAAGAAAGTTATAAAGCAAAAAGTAATTTTTCTTGTATATGAATTTGGGAAATATGTATTACAATTCGGTATTAAAATGAAACCTAATAAATGTTAGTATATAATAATAAAGGTATGATCCATTATTAAAAAATCATTATCTGATACGATTCAAAATTTTAATATTCAATAATGTTCTCAATTCTTCTCATATTTTTCTAATTGTCAAAACACTGAAACATTCGTTCAACCCCATGACTTAAAAAAACTACAGTGAATCTGTGTCAAGATAATTGTACCAAATCTCCCTTTCTACTCGATTTATTTTCTCTCACCAGCTTTCCGCTTGACTTCGGCGACGCGATCTTCAGTAGCCCTGATGATCTCACCGGATAGCCTCTTGAACGTCCCGTCCTGGGCAGCGGTCTCCTGGGTGCCGTTACCGAGCTGCACCTGAGGTCCGTTCGTCGGCGGTGCCTGCAAGTTTGCTGGAGCTGCTGCGGGACTCGTACAACCGCGTTTCTGGAGAATCGCCAGGGCGCGCTTCGTTTTTTCTACCATGCCGAGGATGCAGTTGAGCATCACGTGGATGTTCTTCCACTCGTCGTCGAGGCTGCCCGAGCCGTTCTGGGTAGGTGCGCCGCCCGTCGCTGTTGCAGATTAAACAATGTCATTAGTTGAGTGTTATTATTAGGAACAACATTTTGTAAGCGTACATTTTTTAATACGTTGTAAAGTTAATTTCTTAAATAAATATCTTAAGAATTTTATGAAAATTACTAACCAAAAAATTTCAACCAAAATACTGGTAAAAAGAAAAAGAAAATTTAATCGATTTTCTACGCTATCTTTGATTGCTTATAATTTTAAAAAAAAATCTTAAAATATAGCTTTTTTTCTTTAGTTTTGTAACATTTTTACTTTATTTCCCCACCATAAATACCTGCAAACTTACGGGCAATAAAATAGACATCATTTTTTAACAAAATGAAGCATATTTCTGATTAAACGACTCACGTCTCAAGAAAAAGTGCCTATGACATGTAATTAACAACATTACGTTTGATTTTTAGATCCCGTTAATTAACGTTCAATGTCTTATACAAGTTTTTTTCCCGAAGGCACTGCGCATATTTTTTAATATAATAATTATATATTTTTTCACTTCATCTTAATTCTACAAATACAAAAAAAAAATATAAATTGCATCACAAGACTTCACGTATTTATAGAAGGATATTAGATATATACAATACATGAACTATGACTTTCTCATACTTTTCCGTATATTACATGCACTTAAAATGGATGATTTCGAAAGCTATTATAAGACGACAGACGGTCGTTGAGAAATGTCACATGGCATCCACAACTATAGTCATCTATATGAAATACGATTATCCACGTGTCGAGGCAATGATTAATCAAGAAAAAAAAGGAAACCCAGGAATTTCCACGCACAGCAGTCGCAGAAACATGAAATTTCCCATAAATCACAGCAGCGGTAACCATAAGGTAACCGACAACTCCTCGCTCTCCAATTAAAAAAAAAAGGAGGAAAACGGAAGTATGTACTACACACGGGGAGCTAACGTGACGGCACAGTTGTTGGACCGCTCGACAATTATCCTATTCCTAGGACAATCGCGTGTGTCGTAAAAAGTCGCGCGTATAGGTACATATTATATATATATATATATCGTTACCAGCAGCGTGCGCTGCCGCTGCCATGGCAGCCGGCTGGTGCGTCAGGTGCGCTGCCGCCTGGGCCAGTGGCCCGTAGCCCGGCTGACTGCCGCTCGCGCCAATCTGCACGAGGCTCGGTATCAGCGACGCGGCTGCTGCGGCGGCAGCTCCGTGGCTTGGATGGTGTGCTGAGCTCGGATGTAAGGGATGCGTGTACCAGCAGTATGACACGTCTGTGGGATGTTGTTGTTGCTGCTGTTGTTGCTGTTGCTGGTGGTGAGGAAGTGGTTGGTGCGGGTGATGGCCCGGGTGTGATGAGTGACCGGTAGGCTGATGCTGCGGGTGCGCGTGAGGATGGTGCTGGTGATGGTGGTGCGCCCATGGGTTAGCGGAACGTTTGTACGGTGGTCCGTCGTCAAAGGCTGCGCCGTTTTCGTAGTATCTGTAATAGTGAAAGATGAAATTAGCTTTCGATCTGTTGTGGCTTTCTTCTGCGTAGAGGTCTAAAGGGGAATCAACTATATGAAATAGATTGAGAAATGTAGTAGAAATTACAACTCATCTTTAAAATTTAATATACCAAATATATATTTTTATACCATTAAATAAATAAATGCTTTTAATGTAAAAACCATGTATGTACTTAAAAATAAAAAAGTATTCTTTCAAATGTGATATGCACCTTGATTACTGCAAAGCAAGAGATCCCATAAGAAAAAAACAGACCTCGTCGTTTACCCATGCAGAGACGCGCTTTTCAAAGTTTTCTAACTTGACACATATTGTAGGTTGAAATATTATTTTTTAATGTTATTCAACACTTTGTTAACTTTTAACAATATATGATTATTTTCAATAAACAAGGTATTTCAATTACTCTCGACTAACTTTCGGATCACGTAAACATGATGAACCATATTTGTCGCATTTCTTATTTGTTCAGGAGATACGTATGTATTAGGCTCTATTATGAGGCATTTTGAGTGGACTTTTATCTTGGCGAATAAATGCTCGACAGATGAATCTGGTAGTTGACATCTTAAAATATGTAAACTAGTTTTGATAGTTTTTATACGTTCGAAGGGAGATCAAGGCAAAAGTTTTTCAACAAAGAAGTGTTTAGAAATCAAATAATTAAATGTTAAAAATAGGGCCCCACGTCCCCGTCAACAATCAGTTAGAGGTAGAAATTATTGGTAAAGACGGAATTGAATTTTTCTTTATTTCTATAATAAGCGTAGATATATTACTTTGGCATCCGTAAATTAAATAAAAATTTTTAAAATGACTGATAATATTGTATAATATTATATCTACCCATGTATATGAATTCAACTATATTATTTACACGAACTGTAGCCGTTGACCGATGTAACCGAACAAAAAATAAGTATTTATTAACCTTTTTGGAAAAAAGATCGTAAAATCGGCATAGAAAGTAGATGCGTTATCCTTGATATTTTTATTATAATTAAGAATTCACTATTTTTATTTGCTCAAATAAGCTCATCCTTTTTAACGAATTCGTTAAAGATATTAAAATTTGGTTCTTTATAAACTTTTCAGATATACAGATGTTCTAAATGAGCACGTCAGAGTAAATAACACTGCAAAAACGCGATTTAAATTAATGTTAAAAGTAAAAAAAGCGTATTCAGTGGATATATACACTATAAACGAGTAACAAGTGAAACAAATTAATTTCGTTGAAAAAAAAAGAACCAATCATTATATTGTCAGATGCAGAACCAGCAAACAGAAACGAAGTGTCGTGATCGCGTTATGCTTTAAATAAAAAGCTTGCTAAATAATATTGAAATTATGAAAAAAAATAAATAACGGAAAATTTCAGTGCGCATTCAAGCCGTTAACGTGCTCATGACGGTTAGATAATTATGTACGTTGGCGAAATCGCTTTACCAAAGAAACTATGAACTCAACTTTTATCTATATTAGCATTTAATTTTTTTTAAATCCGCGAGAATTACACACAAAGAATTTTCATCATCAACTGTGTCAATTACACAATATAATACACAACCAATACTATACTAGGTGGGCCATTTTAATCGATACACCGAATATCTCCAAAAGTAAGCAATGTACAAAAAAATTTTTTAAGCAAAAGTTGTTCAAGACAATGAGGCCCATCCTTCCGCATTATTGGTTTTGACCTTGAGGTGCATTTTCAAGGTTATTTGAAATAGGGATTGCCATTTGAAAATTCTCTTTAACCTTCAAATAACCTTGAAAATCAAGTTCCAGGTTAAGGGCGTCAGTACGATTAGGTGACCCCCTCTGTTCCCTTCAACTTTAGTCTGGACCATTTTTCTCTATCTGGCTTAGATTCCGAGAAATTCAGGTGGATCGATTAAAATGGCCCACCTAGTATATTCTTTCTATCTGAATTTATTATGTATACACACAGAACGCTCGCCATTCACGAAAAATCCCGCGCAAAACATCGCTCTACACTCTCTACATACGTATACACACAGGCACGCCAAATGATTTCGTTCTGAAGCGCGCACAGGTGTGTATTCTCCATCTCCGCAGTCACTTCCTGGAAATATTTCAGCTCCAAATCCCCGCGCGGCCTGCGAGCGTGCAGCTGGCATATTAGCAGGGTGCCGATAGGCACTCGAGGCAGTGGTGGCGGTGGCCTGCGCTATAGAGAAAGAGAGTGAAAGGGTGCGAGAGCGCGTGTGATATATGGAAACGTCAGCGGCAGACGTATCGAGAGGACGCGACTCGTGCAGCAATACTACTCGCTCTCTGGACCATTCGATGTGGCACGACCAGAGCCTTTCTCACTTGCTCTCGTACTGCAGCGCGAGCCCGTTTTGTCGCCTTCGCCTCGTCGCCTCGTCGCGTCGCCTCGCAATGTATGTGTGTGTATGTACCATATATACGTGCCAGGGTCTGAATGTACGGAAGACCGCACGGAAGCTTGGAGTGTATATATAGTGGAAGCTCGGTGATTACGTATGCGCGTGATCCAAGGGAGTGTATAGGTAGTCGATCCCGAGGAATGAGAGTGTGAACGCGTGTTGGGAATGCGAGTGGAGGTCAATGTGTATGTACATGAGAGATTGGATATGTTGGAAGAAGAGAGAGGTTGATCGTGACAGAGGTTACGCGTGCTTCAGCGTAATTAAGAATGCTGATGGCTGTGCGCGTAGAGTACAATATATATATATATATATATATATATATATAGGTCGGATCTCGTTTTATCCGGGCGAAAGCTTTGGGGCGTTGTTGGTTATTGATTTTTTATTGGTTGTAGTTTGATTTAATTAATGGGTGCCTCCTTACGCACGTTTGTCGAAATTTTTATTATAATATAAAAGAATAGTAAAGAGATCAAGATAAATGATTAATTGTAATATACTTTTTTAAATTATTGATCAAAATTTTGAAATGGATGACACTTGGAAAGTGACAGGAATTTTATTTGTTGCATCTACCCGTACGTAGATCACGCATCTGTTTTACAGGGACATCTTCACCACATCGGTATAGGGGCGTTTGATCTCAACTCCAGCCCTAAGGGTTTTCTCTGCGTCCCAAAGTCCCACTGCTGTCGCATATACAACCATATCATATGCATACACAAGAACCTCGTGGGTATAGGGAAGCCTCGGTCGAGGAAAAAATCTATACCAAGAAGATTGAACTTGAGTATCTGTTTGACAATATAATTAATAATATATATAT
>JAYJLV010071488.1:0-15609 GCA_036873485.1 Torymus texanus
TGTGGCAATGACCCTGTAAATAGAAAAAAACAAGTTATTCAGAAATCAAGTTTAAAGTTTGAGTTTTCTATAAGTCTCTGTAGGGTTCCAAAACTACTTTTAGTTGTATTTTTGAAACGAAATCGAATTTCGGAATGCGGTTTTTTGCATTCTATTCTACGGAAAATTTGTTATGAAAAAGGCAAATGAAAAAAAATCGATTTTTTCGACCCCCAACCATGGCTTGTCCCCTTAAACGACGTTAAAAATCGGTATAAATATCGTCAACAACCTTGTCAATGTTACAGCGCATAAATATCAGTTACAATAAAACATCAAATAACTAGGAATCGTTAAAAATTTTGTATTCGATCATACAATATTTATAAACGAATGATCTAATCGCGTTTCGATAAACCGTTCCGTTTTTAGATTGAGAACAAGCAATTTATCAAGTATAATTGAAATTAGGTCGATCCACAGTTTAAATTAATTCTTAGAAAAACACAGAAAACGCACCTTTCAAAGCGCGACCAAAGCCACTGTCAAAAGTAAGCCTCGCCGTACCTATATATAATAAAAACCTTCGCTAACCTTTTACCAATAAAAAAAAAACAAAGATCGCGCACGATGTTGGAGTTCCATTCGCCGATGATGTTGGAGAGCTTACGTGCTACTGAGCAACACCACGAGCAGGATGAAGACAGTAACAACAATAACAACGAGGACGATGAAGAAGACGATTCATCACCTGCGTTGTCGCCAGCTTTAAGTTTGACACCTCGGTCCCGGTTCTCCGAGCGCTGTCGTAATCGGTTGCTGCAGCGCAAGTTCAAGGCCAAGGTGGCAAGTGCTGGCAAGCTTCATAGAGTCAAGGATACAGCAGCGGTACAGAGACGCAGTTCATCAGCGATTGCTAGGGTATGGGATACATTAGCTACTGTGAGATGGTCGAACAACAAGAGTCCGGTCGTCAACCAGGATGTGCTCATCGCCAAGCTTGAGCAGCTGAGGAGTGCAGCTGAAGCTGGATTGAGGAGCGATGGAGGTTGGATTTTGTTTTTATCTTTTTTGGGAGGGAAGAGGGGAAGTCGGTAATGAATATTAATTTTGCGATGGATTTTTATATCTTTATGGGTATTGGAAGAGAATTAGTAATGACGAGTGGTACACTATTCTGGATAGTGGATATTCGCATTATCCTTGTCAAGTGCACTTTCACTGTCTGACAATGAACGTATACAATGTTAATTATACATTGCTTTGAACAATGAATAAACGTTACTGAAATAGTTATCGTTTGTACCGTTATCATTTAGAGAGTGCAATTCCTTCTTAAATTAGTAATTAAACTAAAAATGTATATATAAAACTTGACGAAACTTCTATAATAACTATATACTCAAAAAGAATGAGAAATATTAAATAAGTGCATTCCTATAAAATATTTTTATTATCTATTTTTTCATGTCTATATTAATTTATCAATGACTTCTAAGAAATCTCTGCTTTTGAAGTAATATTTTTTCCCTATATTGAAATATACTGATTTCTCGATAACTATGGTCCGTAAGTTTTAATGAGCGTATAAATACCCCTTTAACCGCGTAAAAGCTGGTAGTTTCTTGGCGCATTAACGTTTATTTCTCTATTTATGAAAATGTACATATATATGTGTTTTCAAAGTGGTAGTTCGACGTAATAAAATCTGGTTAATAAAGATAGCATCCACTTTATTGGTTACGATTAAAATCTTAATCCTCATCTATATAAATAAACATTCTAAAAACCGACCGTTAAAGCTCAAGAAGTCAACGAAAATTTTCTCGTTCTAATTATACCGTTAAAATATATATCTTATGTTACTCGTACATATGGTTACTCAAGTTATCGACCTTTTCGATTTTTTCTTTTTAAATAAATTATCGTCTTTTACCGTTCAGTATAGCTTTTACTTCAAAATCAAGCACTACCGACTTACGCGATCGTTGAAATTAAAGCTCTCGCGTGCGTATACTTTCTATTTTAATTTTGCCCGCACGTTTTAACTTCTCGAGGACATTTTAACGGCAAAATTCGTAATCGCGTAATATCACTGTCGACGTTTATTAAACTTCCTGAAAACTCGGGGCTGAAATAGCTTATCTTTTCGAACCAAGGTCTATCAAAGTGTATCTAATGGTGCTCTTAAAATGATGTGAAATACCGATATAATTTTAGAATGTCTATTTTTTTGCAAACACTAAGAGAATTACTCAAATAAATTGTTGAGTACCTATAGTATTTACATATACGGAGCGCTTGACAGATCTATTTTTTTCAAAAACCTACTCAGAACTCATTCAATTAAATAAAAACCACAATGTCGATAAGTAGGAATATATATTTTCGAATTTTGATCTATTTTGAAACGGGCGTATCTGTGATGGAAATGTTAATAGAATCTCACAAAAAAATTTCTGACCGTAATATTTACATATACGAAGAGCCTGACAGAATTATTTTTCGAAATAACTCTTCGAATGTTGGGTTGATTTTCGGTATCACATGGCCTTAAGCCAAATTTAGGCGGCATGCGTGTATATTTTTGCAAGGAATGTGTGTATATGCTTTTTCTCGTGTCAATCGAATGTCTTGTTTAAAATATGTTCGATTTTTATTAACCGTGTCTTTCTTGGGTTACAGTGAACCGAGGTACATGAATAATTCAATCGTCGCGAGACAATATGCTTTTTATATTTAAAAAAAGATGTGCCAATTCGATAACGTCAAAACTACCTACGTGAACTCGTGAGTCAATAGTGCTGACTAACTTATCAAAAATGTCTCAATTCATCCTCATTATCTGCAAACTGTATATGAATTAGCAATAGCAATACCGTTTCTAGTATGTCTAACTCAATACTTTGAACTATTTAGTCACCATAAACCTCGTTTAAAAAAAAATATTTTAATAACTTTAAAGAACGAAAAAAAAAAGTTAATAAATTAAAAACATTTCGTTACAGTCAATGTGAATTGAATGGTTTCGTTAAAGGCAAATACATTTGCTTTTTGATACTGCTTACTTCCCGAGGGTTAATTGTGTTTGCTATTCTTTCCATGATAAATCGTCGATTAAAGATAGCATTCAGTACCGCGCGCATGAATGAACTTACAAAGATACTCTGTTTTAAAAGCTACCCCGATTTAACATTGACACGAAAACATCATTTTATTCCGTTATTTAAACGGTTCTGCAATTACTCTTGAGTATATATTTTAATAAAACATATTTCTGCACCGAATTAACAATTTTTTTTTTGAATTTCATACATTTTTCTCTTTTTTAATAAAAGTTTTTTTAATTAAATTTTTATTCTTTTTTATTATTTTTCATTTTAAAACTTACAAAATAGTTTTTTTAAATGATTATATTGTCTAACTTAAAAAAAAATAAACGTCTAGTCGCAACTACTCCATTGGTATACAACTTCAAGTTAAGCAAAGCCTCGTAAAGATAACAGAAATAGTTTTGATGGGTGATATTTGCGTCAATGGACATTTTTATCGCCGTGTACGACATTTTTTGTCAGGATGTGGGGATTCGCGATGTCTTAGAACTGGCGAGTTGGTTTCACACGTCATTTTGAAGTGTATTTCGGGAAGTACAGTGTCATACAGCAAGGAAATGTTATTCAAATGTATAAAAGTTACATAAAGTATACATGTATAATGCATTTTCCTTTTACAATATGAGTCTGCAGTTTACAACGTTGGAATGTAACGAAATAAAGAAAAATTTGATTTTACTTCAAAGTTATATTGATTAATTTTAATTTCGTCTGAAGATTGTTTGTCTTATAGTATAAAATAACTTTATGACAAAGGTTTAGATAAAATTTTTTACTGCCTAGAAACTTTAATTAATTATAAAAAATTATTTCGTTGCATTCCAACGATGCAAACTTCAGACCTATTTTACAATTCTATCAATTCTATCTTATAAAAACTATTAACGTAAAAAATCCAAGAAGGAAAAATTCATATGTAAATTGCTGTACAGTAAAAACTTTTCTTTTTTTCCTCAATCACGCTTATATACATATTTTCTTCAAAGTTGTTTAACCAATACAACAACTATATCCTCTCCATGAAAATATTTTATCATCCAAAACCCCGCCATTCTACACTGAAAGAAATGATATAATAAAAATTACTATGCATTATAGTAATTTTTATTATATCATTTCTATCAGTGTACATATATTATACACTCACGTACGTCATTCGTCAACGCCTTACCCAACCACCACCTATCCGCAGAAACAATTAAACCAATTTCCCTTTTCCACCGCAATCTCGCGCTCTCGAGCGTACGGTAAATCCCACCTGCGTAGCATTCTCCAAATCCTACATCTCTCTTTCTCTCTCTCTCCCTCATTACCGCGAAATACACAACGCACGCGTACAGCAGCATACTTTCCGAGGCTACTGTACCACACTATGCGCACTCGTAACGAACGTCAAGTATACGGAGAGGGGAAGAAGGGGACAAAGTATTATCACGCTGCTGCGGCGTCGGCAACGACGACTTTCCGTTTTGACCGTTTTGGGGTCGTGGTCGGTTGCTACTTATATATTATACTGCTGCCTCGTCATCGCTTTAACAACTGCTATACGCGCACTTGCTCCTTTTTTCTCCCTCTCCCTCACTCCTGCGTAAACGCGTGTGTAATACGAATGGAACGAGAGTGGGGGAGAGGAGAGGTGGTTTCGCGTAAACTCGATTACGACGATTAAAAGAGCGCAGTTGCGAATTGAGGCAAAGTGATAGTTTTTTTTTCTTTTTTCCTTTTTTTTTTTTTAGTTTACGATGCGTTCGGTTATAACACACCGCGACACTCGCTTGTGTATATAGTTTAAAAGTTAAGTTGTTTCGGTTTTATTTAGTGTATTTTTGTTGTGTTTTGTGCGCACAGTGCTGTATAAATTTCGACGTGTGCGTGTGCGGGGGGAAGAACAGCGAAAAACACACGCGCGTTTGGAGATATAATATATATAGAAGTGAGTCAACGTCGAGGTGAGTGCATCGTTTTAAAGGTATATATGACGAGATTTCGAGAACAGGGAAAAAAGTGAGGGACACGGCGAGCGATATGTGCACGCCTATTTGTTCGAAGCAGTTTATATATATATATATATATATACGTTCTTCGTTTTTTATTATTATTTCGCGATATACACACCGATGATGTTTCGAAACGCGAACCAATGTATACTTACATGTTTGTTTTGCGATTCCCTCCTCACGGTGTATTGTTTGCCGTGTATCATAATTTTATATATACACATACACGTGTCTATGATATTTCATCGTTGTGCTGTTCGTAGAAATACTTGGTCCATCGTTATATACGTACGTCAGCTCGAAAATATTACGTTTTAACAAAATATCTCATATTTTAACGAAATTTTCTACGGTACAGTTCGCGTCGTCATCGCGTTTTATATTTTCGTGCTCGCATCTTCTCTCTTACCTCATCGCTCCCCTTTTTACATTACGGTAATCTGAATTTATATATATATATATACATATATATATCTCCATTTCGCATAGCCATTGCCTTCAAATTGAATTCCGATGCATAACCATACCCAGTCCTAACAAAATCTCACCGCACCAACCGGTTTTTTTCTCTCTCTCCCTCCTTCTTCTCGGCACCTTTCGCGATGGGAACCAAACTAGGAGACCGCGCAAAATCTTTGTCTTTTTTTTATTCTTCACGCCTGACGTAAATCTGTCATCCAAAAGTAGCAGCAGTGTTCCATGTTTGCTTGACTAAAAATATACGTACACAGATCTATGTATGCGCACGCGCGCGTGATGTGTACCGATTGACGATTTTCTGCGGGCGTTCTCTCTTCTCTCTCTCTTTTGCGTTTACGGGGAAACTTCGTGTGCCAATATATCCCTCGAAACGTGCCTGAATGCCGAAAAAGCCGATACTTCTCTCGTGTGTATCTCTGTGTGGATATGTATTTATAAGTGTTGGCGAAATTATTATTGAAAAGCATGAGCGCACAATGGGGGTCCGAGTGTCTATATACGTATATGTATATGTATATAGAATGTACACGAGCGATCGAGATAGTGAGAGGGAGAAAGAAGTGAATGGTGGTCCGGGGGATGCGGCCGCGGTGCACTCCTGCTTTCGAACGTTTCATTTACTTTGCGGCTATTGTTTTCGAATTTATATACCATCGTTCGATGGAATTGTTGGCTTTTGTCTTCCACGTAATAATTAAAAGTTTTTTTTTTCTTTTTTTGCGTTTGTTTGAGGTGATATATAATCTAGAATTTTCCTTGTATTTTTATGAACATATATATATGATGTAGGTTGATTGAAATATGTGTTTTAGGTAGAACGATAATTTATAACTTACTTAGGTGTGCTTTCAGGGAGGGGGGGAAATTGTTGAAAAAGCCCGTTTTCAGCCAAAATGTGACTCACGGGTGGTTCTGGCCAGTTGACAAGACACTTTTGCAAGGAAATAATTCATGCGCATTCGTGAATTTGCAAATACTTGTTATTAAAACCAAAATGACTAATTCATTCATAAAAATAACACATAAGTATATAAATTTATATTAATAATACTGTGTGACGAGGAAAATGATTTTAGGATATGCATGTGCGTGTAATACTTTCCATTGCTTTTTTAAATAACTTCTTGTTGGAGTTTGCTTGATTTTATAAACGAGCTTTTTGAAATGTTCCTTCTTCTCTTTAGAATAATGTAACAATTTACGGAAAAATCTACAGTTAAAGTAGCATGATACAATCCAACTACTTTGCTTCTTTCTACAAATATTTACACGGAGAAAAATGATGTAGGAAAAATTACTATTTTTGATAGTAGCCATGAGACAGACTCAAATTCTTATTAAAATTACTACAATTTATAGTAAAATTGCTATTTATATTGTAAAAATGTTTACTATACACTGTAGTAACTTTTATGTGAAAATGAGTCTGTCCCTCCGCTACTATAAAAAATAGTAATTTTTCCTACATAATTTTTCTCCGTGTAACTATACGATTGTTCGTACTAGCATTTCCATCAAACCCATCTAAATAATTCCCAAGAAACAAATTTTTCAACCATTCAATGAACTTTCTCACCTCCCCAACTCAAACATTCTTTTTCCCATACAAAACCATCCAATCCCCTTCAAAAAAAGAACAGCACATTCCTCTGTTCTCGATAAAGCACTGCGAAAAATCTTTAAACCATGACTTCTCCGTACATACTCATACACACACGCGTTTTTCTTCTCTCCCGTTCCGAAAATCTTTCTTTCACGTCGTACACGTACTATACGTATAAATACGCGTCTCGCATAAACGAGAGAGAGAGAGAGAGAGAGAGGGATTCTAACGCGAGCGAGCGAGTAAAGAATAACAAGTGCGCGCGTTTGCGCTCGGTCTGTTTATTTCTATCGACGTGCGTAGCCGGTTTTACGATGATGATCCTTTCCGCGATTCCATTAGACGAATGTCGCTCGACTTGCTCTTCTCTCTATATACCAGTGGCGCCTTCGTTATATATACCCGCGGTTGCTTTTTACGCTCGTAACGTTGCGCTATCTGATTGGTTGAGGTTTTCGTTTTATTTTATTTTTTTTGTCATTGTGGTTGGTAGTCGATGGACGGGATGTATTGAATTTTGACGGATGCTATTTGTATAGTACATAGATTCAGAATGTCCAAAAATTTCCCTGTGATGATGTTCGATTTGTTTTGATATTTAATTAGAGAAATTATATGTAACATATTTTATATATAACATAAATCTGTCGTACACATAGCATAGGTATTCGATTTTATTGATAGAAAATAATCGAAAATACAATATTTCGCAAGGCTTCTTCGTGCAGCGTTTGTTTTAATAAATATTTGATATTTAGACAGCCAGAGATAAAACCGATTATTTACGAGAATTTCAGTTTCATGCTTACAGATATTATCGCGACTTATAAAGCGCAGCGTTACGCGATTCCACTTGTTTTACAAATTTTTTTTTTCTTCTTCTTTCTTTTATTTTCACTTTATCGCCGAGACTCAATATTTTTAAAATAAACATTCCATTCGTATAAGATGAAAATTTGTTTTACATGTTTGTTTAGAGAATATTTCTCTAACGGCGCGGTAAATCAAACGAACAGCACAGTTTAGACATTCTCGTGAACGTCGCACACGTCGTATAAGAATTCCTGAAAACCTTTTATTATTTTTTTTTATACTTACACTCACTCGCTATTTGTCATTGACAGACTTTATTACACCGAATGCTCGCACAACTTACTCGTGCTAAAAGAATGCGCACAACAAACTTTGGAGATTTGGCATGCGAAGAAAGCAAACAGTTTTGACGCGTCGTGACGTTATCTCGTTCAATTCACAAAACAAACCCTCTCATCGTGCCTTCATAACACACCTGGACGCTCCAAATTATACATTTATTCATCGAAATTTAATTTTTCTCTTATGCGTTCATATAATTACTGCATACTCGATGCAGTTTTCTATTACGAGCAAATGATTACGCATAATTACGTGTATATATATGAATAACGTCTCTTTTATCTAATCCAACGGGACGTTTAGTCACAAGAAATACCGCAGGAACAGCGACAATGCAACAGCCGATAACCGATAATTCGTCATTCTTCATTCTCTTTTTTTTCCTATATAATAATTCGCCTATATATACTCTGACATAACCCTGCTAAAATCATCTTTGCAACAATCCACTCTCTTCTCCCCTTTTTACCACCACTACCATATTCCTCCAACCCAAATCCATTCGTGGCTCTTGCGTAACATCATCCACTCGAACCTCCGATTGCTGCAGTTCTATATACCACAATATACCCACAGTTATTTTCGTTATCTTTCACCTCTCTCTCTCTCTCTCCTCCCTCCACGCGTCGATATTAACAACTATAAAACAAAACGCATGCGCGTGTACACGAGAAACCATTCGTCAAACCGACTGATTAGATTTGCTTTAACAAGGAGAGAGAAAGAGAGAAAGAGTCTTAAATTTAGATCGGCCCCTTCCTCGACAGAAGTCATTAAATCTCCTTTGGCAGAGGCTCAAAAAGCTCGAAGCCGCGCGCGGAAATTACGCGTACCGATTGGTCACTGCAATTTGTATGTGTACGTATACGTACGTATATCTGCGCTTTGAGATGGATCGAAAAAGCGCGGGAAGATTCCGTAGACTTATACTGCTCAAGAAGTGCGCGTGGAAGTTGGATACTACGCGCTGCGGAAATTAACTACGTACTTGTATGTCTGTATATACACGTATGTGTGTGTGTGTGTGTGTGTGTATATATATAGGAGAAATTTCCGTTCGAGCGTGTTCTGAGGTTTCTTCTTTGGATGGTTCCGACCATTGGTCGTCCTTTATTTTTCCTTTGTTTCTTTCTTCCATTTTGTCATTTGTGGATTATTATATATACTTTTATCACGATTAAACGCGTGTCTTCATTATTTCATTCTTTGTCACATGTCGAACTCATAATGCACCCTTATATACGACGATAAATATATCACTTTAGGTGGATCAATTTCCATTAATTCAACTTTAGAGAGAATAAATATATAGACGAACATTTTCAACGCTAAACCCAAAAAATAGGACACGATCCCATATATATTTCATTTCTCTACAACATCCTGAATTCCTTTCCACTTCTCATGTTAAATTTTTCAACAACATAGCACCACCACCACATACTACACGTTGAAACAATAAAATTCCATTACTACCATTTTCACGTACCCTCTCCTTGCATCACACAGACACTTCTTCCATCCATCGCTAATTCATCACGCACGCGCGTGTGTATCACCCTATCCATTAAAAACTCATTACAAAATCCTCTTGCACCCTCCCTTCGTGCACCCCGAAAAAAGAACTCTCTCTCTCTCTCTCTCTCTCTCTCTCCTCGTTTAATCCCCTCCTCCGTGTACAACTACCCTTCAGCTCTCGTTCGAGAACGTGCCCTATCGGCTAATTCCCCTATACCGTCGGCGGCAACGGCGAAAAAGGTATAAGTACGCGTACCCGTAGCGTTAAAAGCGAAAGAGGCGAGTGTATTTTTAGAGGTAGGTGTATACGACGCGAGCCGCGTTGCTGCTGTTGCTGTCGGTCGGCGGAAGCGACGCGTTTCTTATTTCCGTCTCTCTACGGCTGTCTGTCTCTCTTGCTTGCGTGCTATACGTACTGTTTTTTTTCGTTTCTTCTTCTTCTTCTTCGTCTTCTTCATCGGCTACGTATCGAAAACGGAGTGAAAGGTACGAGACGCGCGTTGTAATGTTGTTGGTAGCGAGGAGGAATTAAGGAAGCGTCCTCCTTTTTTTTCTTTTTAAGTGTGTATATATTTGGGGTAGGATGGCGCGTTTGGGAATAGAATGAAGCACGTACGCATACGACATTGATTGGGTGCGAATGAATCGTACACGAGTGTATATTATATATATATATATATATAAGCTCGAGAATGTTGCAAGGTGTGAAAAAGTGTATAATAACCAAAGTTCCGAAATAACGGCAACGCGTTCTATTAAAACTATCACTATTTCAAAGGTGAGAACAGCAATCAAATGACAGTTGCACATAGGCTTAATATAATCAATTCTATTTGTTATAATTCAGTAACAATTCTATAAATGAGTAACGATCATCCACACTCTCCCCCTTCCCCTTATATTAATAAACCAAAAAAAAAACCCCAGAACCCATCCGGACGACCTTGAATCCCATCCCCGCCGCACAACCCTCACTGCACCGCGCTTTACAAACCACCTCACAGCGTTCATCCCCCTGCGCACGTTTAACGCTCGCGCTAACCTCCCCCCTCCCTCCCCCCAGCAGAGCGGCTCCTTTCGCGACACCCCTCTGTGTGTATATACATACATATATATACGTTTCAACGCTTCTCTCTCTTCGACGCCCCTCCTCCTCCTCCCATGGCACTGCGGACACGCGAGACTCTCCTCTTCTCCCTCTGGCGGCGCAGACTCGTCTTCTCTCTCTCTCTCTCTCTCTCTCTCTCTCTCTCTTTCAGTACCTCCCTGTCTCTCCGGGCGCGCAGACGTGTTCTTTCTCTCTTCGTGTGTATGTATATATATATATATATATATACCCCGTGCAGTGTGCAAAACGGATGCCAGTGTCGTTCGTGTCTCTCTCTCTCTCTCTCTCTCTCTCTCTCTCTCTCTCTCTCTCGTTATCTCGATTATTTAATTGCACGCGTAGTATATGTGTGGGCGTGTGTGTGCGTATATATCCGGGTAGTGTGTGGGTGTGTAATTGATATGACATAAGTGAGCGGCCGGTGTTGGACAGCCTCTTTGTTTACGAACGACGAAGCTCGCTGATAGGCTGTTGTATATATTATACTACTGCGGTTTCGAGCGCTGTTGGTGGTCGGTGAAAAGGTATGACTATAGTGCTGCAGTTGTGGGTTTTTTGACTGCAGGGGTTGTGTGTGTGTGTGTTTTTTTTATTGTGGGAAGTGAAAAAGTTTGGAGATTACCTGGTGGTGATAGTACTGTGGTGTATGTATAGCAGAAATTGACGAGGTTAGTTAGTGAGGTGTGCAAAGGTTTGATAAGTACTTACAGCTTGTGAGAAAAAAATAATCTTTTTTTTTTTCTGGTAAAGTAGAGATTGGGTAGAAGGGTTGTTAAAAAGAAATACAAAGTGCTGAACGAATGGGAGATGGGTAAATGGTTTTCATTGTGGTAAGGTGTAGTGGATAAATGTTTATTAAGCTACTCTCGTGCTTAATAAAAAATTATAAATTTTCTAATTCTTGTTTTTTTCGTATTTAAGTACTTTTAGGAAAGTCTATTCGTTTGATTTTTAGTTTATTTTATATTATGTATATCATTGCCTACGATAATAAAATACAGAACTGTTTTCATATGTAAATGAGCAAATATTCTGTGATTTTTAACTATATATTAAATTGATTTTATTTAAATTCGAATGACTTAATGACTCGTATATAATTATTCAAATTACATGTACTTCTCGATAAATACATTGTCATTAGTGAAATGCTGCATTCATGAATTAATGTCCTAATTAATTAATTGGTCACTTTTAACATTACATACTTATCCCAAATTAAATTACAAAATTTTATCAAAAGTGATGCTCTTCTACTCGCAAGTACTTTAATATCTATAATCTATCATAATTTATCTTTTAACGGATTTTAGTAAAACTATATGATCAATTACAAAAGTAGGTGGGTAATTACTTATTTATTCTTAACATTGTGCTATTAAGTTACAGAATAATTTCGAGAATGTCAACTTTTTTTCATTTTCTCCGTTTAATTTTGATAACGAAAATTTTTCATGATTCCCAATGTAATAATAATAAACCCATAATTATAGTACCACGAATTTTCAAACATCAAAATAATTTCTCTACTCATTGTGAACTAATAACATTTTGTTAAATATCAACGTATTTATTCAAATCCAACAATTAAAGAAAACCCCGTTACTGAACCTTAATTCCAACAACAAAATGATACTTAACCGTGTAAAACTCTATTTTATCGACTTATTCAAAGTAATTTCAAGTTTACTAGTAAACTAAATCATAGAACCAAATATTTTTCATTCAAAGGTTATTATACTTGTCAAAAAAAGCGGGGACAATGATAAGTTTTTAAATATTATCAAAATACAGATGTCGGTAATTAACGTCCGCCAACCAACCAGTTATTTTAATTTTCCAAATACAACAACAACAACAACAACAACAACGACGACGACGACAAAATCAATACACGCGACCCCTTCCAATTAAAAAACACATACACATACAGTCGTCGCAACATATTGTTCTCCCCGCAAGCAAATCTCAAACCTGTAACACCAGCAGGCGCATATATGAGGTGCGCAAGTATAATAACCGCTCCTCGCAGAAACCAGATCGCACACTGGAAACTCACACTATACACACACACACACACACACACACACACACACACACACACACACACACACACACACACACTATATATATATATATGTATATGTATATATATCTGTGCAATTCTCATCGTCGTCTTTCTCTTTCCTTGTTTCCGCAGGAGAGCATCATCATCACCGCGGAAGCGGCTCGGCAGGAAGCGCAGGGGCGCGTACGGGTAGCGGCGGCGCCGGCGGCAGTGTTAGTGTCGGTGCGGCCGGCGGTACGGGCGGCAGTAGCGGTGGTGGCGGCGCGGCTGGCCTCGGCTCCGAGCGGGGCCGAGCTTCCGGCTTCGATCACGCTGATAGTATGGACGACCCCTCCTCGAGGGAGGATATTTCCGAAATGTAAGTCTTATTTTACTTTTTTCTTTTTTTTTTTTTTTTTGCTTTTTTATTTTATTTTTTTGGTAGGTAAGAGGTTGAGGAAAACACGAACGCGTTCGGTTGTAAGAGGTGCGATAAGAAGAAGTGGTGGCGCGGATAGGTGAATTTTTCGCCTGCGGAAGGTGTTGGGTCGGGTTGATATTTTTTGAGAAAGCTTATAGTGGTGGAGTATTGGAAATGTGAACTTTAATGTTGGGGTATGGGTGTAAGATTGTATAGAAATTTAAATTTATTTTTAACATTAGAAGAAGTTTTCTGTTCTAAAAAAAAGTATTGTAGAGTAGGATCGTTAGTGTTATTAGTATAGTTTTTTTTTTCTTTTAACGCGTTAATTATTATCACCCATTAATCGATTTTGAGGAATTTCCTTTGTGATAATGTTTTTTTTCCACGCGTGAATAATAGATTTTCGCGTGGATAAAAATGTTGAACAAACTAAAAGTAGCGTAGCGAAAGTACGCGTATCTGCTGATATTAGAAGGGAATTTTTAAAATCCTATCACTATTCATATCATATTAATGATACTGATAGTGAAGCTCTCGACAAATAATATCTAAAAGTTATAAAAAAATATATATTTATATACACAATCATTTTTCCAAGTATACTATTTCCGTCAGATTTTGATATTAGTTATCCTTTCTTTTTAATAAAAAATAAACAATTAAATAGAGTTTTTCGAATTTCTCAATCCTTTCCAGCATACTAAAATAAAGAAAAAATCCATCTGATCCCAACGAAAACACATTACTTCTTCAAATTTACAATATTATCGACAATTTTCACCGCTCGTTGCTTTTTATTACTATACCCAATAACTTTTTCTTCCCCATTCCTCTTCCCGATCACGAATAAATTTCGTGGATATTAATTTACGTCTTTCTCGACGCTTCTTGTGATTGCCCACAGGGTGCAGCAAAATATATCCAGTAAGCCAAAGACGTCGAACATAAACAGGTCTGAGAGTTACAAGGAGCGGATACATCATAAGGTGAGCAAATTTACTTCTGACGTTTGCTTTATTTTTTCAGTCCCCCCTTCCCCTCTTTCATTCGTGCACGTCTTATACCATCGGAGCTTTTTCGACTGAAAATAGTTCATTTTGCGCTCTCTGCGCGTTGAAGGCTAGTCGATATATACATTCGCGTACTTTGATTTCGTAGAAATATTTGAAATATTTCTTGAAAAGTTTTTCCTATGTTGACACGCGCAAAAAGATAAAAGCAAGAAATTGCTACATTTTCATAGGTTGATTTAGCTTGAAAATTGAAAGTTGTTTCGGTATTAAAATAAAAAATGCAAACATCTTTTAAATTACTTTTAACTTATTCCAAAAAAAAGCTTATGTCATTTTCGCAAAACTATTTTAAACGATTTCTTTTTATTTATTCTTTAATTACAGTGATATCAAGTACTTAATTAAAACAATTACAATTGCAATTTTTACGTTCTCACGCGTTACAGCTCCATTACGCTCTCCACTCAACATATCGCGGACGCGCAATTGCGCAATATCCAGTGAAACATGTCACGCAGTTGCGTACTTTTCTTTGTCGAAAAACAAAAAGAAAAAATGCAAATTCCAAGTTTATTAATAGACGACAATTTCTGCTTACAGCGACAGCTACGTGAAAAGCGAAAGACCAGTGACCCGAACCTCTCGAAAACAAAGTAAGTCTCGTGTTCCTTCATTTTCGCTATTTATAATTTTAGCGGTTCTCTCTCATCGATGTCCTGATTCTATAAATTGATCAAACATTCTCACCCCCCCTCCTTTCTCTTGTGAACTTGATGATGCGAACTCTGTGGATGAGGTATATATACCAAGGATGGATCTCGTCTCCGGTTTGGCGAGAGAAAGAGAGCGCAGTGCTCGTAAATAAGCTCAGTACCGAATGGGAACTGAGTAAGACTTTTAATTCGCCATGTAAACACGTTATAGTTTTATATGCTTAAGACTTTTTTTAACTAGGTGTATTAGACGTTGTTGATTAATTAAAAATTCATGGAAATTATTCAACTTTTATGTCTATATACACTTTTCGACAAATTGATCATATATGCGATATCACAAAAGATTTAATGCGATCGACCAATAAATTAATCTGAACAAATGCATATATATATATATATACACACACACACACACACACACACACACACACACACACACACACACACACACACACA
>JAYJLV010071529.1:0-15602 GCA_036873485.1 Torymus texanus
GAATATTTGATATTAAATTACCGATATCTCAAGAAAAAGGGTCCATTGGCAAAAACTCTGAAACACGGGTATTTTTAATTTTAATAGAGAACATTTACCTAAAGTTTCATCAAAATCCGTTTCCCGGAGGGTGTGCACTCTCCTTGTAAGTATTAGACAATACATTTTATATTTTATATATTGTTACAAGCCAAATTATACATACAAGGTGTCCCATTTAATCGCCCACTCCCACAAATTGGTAGAAGAGGTACTGGGAGAAAAAAATGATAAATACAAAAGTTTTAGGGTTTAAAGGGGGCCACACAATGGTACCAACGACTTTGACCTTCAAAACTTTTGTATTTATAATTTTTTTCTCTGAGTACATTTTCTGCCAATTCTGGGGGTGGGCTATTAAAATGGGACACCATGTATATTTTTGATATAAAGCAAAATATACACTAAAGTTTTTTAGTTTTTAAATTTAGTTTTTAAGTTTAGTCTTTAGATCAAGGCCGCACACAGGAAATTATATTTTCTTTGCGGAATTGCGAACATCTAATTTTCTGATAAATAAATAAAACAATGTAAAACAAATACTTAAAACTCGAGAATTCAATATTGAAAATTCAAACATATTAGATTTTCGCGCCTATTCTATATAGACCAATCTAATGACTCTACAACAACCAATCAATACCGTTTTATTATATGATGACAGATTTCATCTATCATTTTTTTTAAGAGAAGATATTAGCTGATATGTATATGTGTTGGTCTATGTATATGTGGGTTGGTCTGTGAATGACAACTAGAGGGGCTTTGCCCCCCTTCGTGTCTTGCTGCGCTCGACACGTTAACCCCTCTGACCCTTGCTTCGCTCGTCGCACTACCCCCCACTCTATGTAAAAACATCGTTATTACCGGCACGACCGCACTACTCAGGATAATCTTATATTATCACTAGTTATATTATCTATACAACTTTTGTGTAAACTCACATCCTGTACGGTTATTGCCAACAATAGTTCAGTTTTGACGTTATTATAGCCACAATCGATTTTATGAGCTTAGCCCATCAGGAATAAATTGTAGATATAAGAAAATGTTTAGTAGAGACAAGTTTTGTCGTGTCATTACTTATAACTTTTGTATTTAACGTTTCTGTTTAAAGTCAAACTACGTACCGTTATAGCCCAAAATTTTTCATTTTCGACATTTTTAGCCGTTTAAATCGATGTTATGAGCGTAGCTCATCAGAAATTAATTGTAAAAAGTTTAATAGGGAAAAATTTTGTCATATCACTATCTATAACTTTTGTATTTAACATTTCATTCTAAAGTCAAACAACGTCATGTTATAACCCAAAATTGTTCATTTTTGACGTTTTTAGCCGCTTAAAATCGATTTTATGAGTTCAGCTCATCAGGAATTGATTTTACATAAAAATGTTAAATAGAAAAAAGTTTAGTTTTAATATTATCTATAACTTTTATTTCTAACATTTTTGTGTATAGTCAAAACCTGTAGAGTAATAGTCAAAAATCTATTTTTTAAAAGGGTTTTAATTGTTTTTGGCTGTTATTTATAAAAATATTGCTCACAAAACAAAATGTTTAATGTAAAAATGTTGTGTTTTAATTAGCTTTAACAGATGCATGTGGGAAATTTCTACTAAAAATGAATTTTCGATGCATTACGCTCAAAAATCAATTTTTCAAAATTTTAATTGTGCTCGCATTTTTATATTTTTGAAGGGATCATTTCCAAGGTAGGACTGTCACCTATGTATGACTAGACGAAGGTATATTATTATTTATGATCGGACTGGATGAATGTTTCGGTATCATAATGTGAACACATTGTCCGTACATACGTACAGACATACATACGTTATAGGGAACACTTAAAATGGATTCATTTTCGGTGGAAAATTTTTATACAATAGATTATTTATTTTTGAGGTGTTAAAAACGAGGAATAGTGCATGCTTATAACAGTTAATCTGGTTAGAGCTTTTCCAGGATTTGAATTTTATAAATAGTAAAAAAATACAAAAAAAATCATTATGACAATATGAGTAATGAATAAAATAAAATTCAACTGAATCAATTTAGATACGTACGAGTTCGACTGCAGTGTCAATAATAATTCTAGTTTAATCGAACACGAAATAAAACCTGGTAAAACATTTGATTTTAATGAAAAATTTTTTAATATTCTATATTATCTCTTAAAACAATGTGAGTAATTTTGATAAAATATGGTTTTTAGACAGAACAGATTTTTGAAGCGCTGCAATAGTTATGTTTGATCTAAAATACACCAACTTAAGAAAAATTTGCAGAAATTCTAACGGTATATATGTGAAACATATTTGAAACTTTATGAGATTTTAAAGTAACAAATATTCTAAGTTTACAAAACTGCTTTGTATTTTAGATTGCTGCTGGCTGTAATAATAATATATTCAGTAAACATATTCTCTAAAAGGCTATCGAAAACTCTTTCTGCCACCACAACTCCTACGATTTGGAATAGGAAACTATTTCTTGATAACACATTATTAAGAACAGTGCCATTACTTATTGCTATTGAAAATTTTCTTAAATTTTTACAAGATCAAGATCATTCCAACGTTATTTTGAATTTCGAGCGTAGGTGGAATTCGTTCACTTGCGCATTCGCAGTAAGCAAATAATTAGTTGACGGCTTGCAGCGTTGCCAAATGTACGTTAATAAAATTTTTAGACCGGAAAATAGAGCTACTTCTACTGACGTGCAAAAAGATTCTTAGAATAGTGCTTATACATGTATGGTCAGAAATAGTTAGATAGGACAAGGACAACAGCGAAGTATCTTCGGATGACTCTGGACTTTAAGCTGACATATTGACCACATATCAAAGAGGTGTCGTGGAAAATAGTGACTATGGGATTGCTGATTTAAGTGGGCTGATAAATAGCGTAGAATATACGAGTGTAAGAAGAGACGTCTTATGTCGACAACCAACACGATGCTTCTGTACTGAGCGGAGATCTGAGCAGACGCCATGAGAGTTAAGAAGTATAGAAAAAAAGGGGAGGCAGTCGAGGTGATAACGGGTATAACCATCATTGTCATACACGTGCGTGAGCGGAAGCAGATCTACGATAGGCGCGCGGTGCGTAGGTGGAACAGAAACAGCACCAGCAGATCACCAGCAGACGCTGCAATTCTGGCAGGTAAAATGAGTGGAGAGTAGTAAAGGTGAGGTTCATTTCAATCGTTCTGCATACATGAACACTTTCTTAGCGTGTAATCCACGAGCCGCTGAAAGACAACAGCTACAGGATGCGATAGGTGAACTTGTATCTAACACCGTGGTTGAACTTATGAAGTCGAGGTGAGACAGATGAGTCGTTGGAGCAGTTCATGTCAAATGAATTCTATATGCGAAAAATCGGAACGGATGTCTGAAGAAGTAGATAGGATTTAAGAGAAAGAAAGAAAAGTCGTGAAACAAGGGACGGATAACGCCACCGGAGGCGTTTGGACTGCGACCCTAGCCCGGAATAATACGAAAGTGGTTCCGGGCTGGGCTTGTTGTAGAAAAAGTTTTGGGTGTTTAGGTGGTAAAAATCCATTAAACCACGGATCCCAATGCTTTGTATTGGTCATAGTTGGCATCACTCTTTGCTGAAAGTACGGACGGATACCCCGGATAATTCACCTAGTGCCTCGGAAAAATAAAAGAAAAAATGTAAGTAGTGGGTATGATTTTTTTCAAAATTGTAGATAATTTTATTGTTTATGAATTCATAATATGCAAAAAATATGATTTTAAATTATTAAAAGATAAAAAAGTAAAGTTTTGAAAATCGAAAAATCACTGTACAACAAAAAACTTTTTTATATTAATTTTCTTCTGTGAGCAATATTTTTCGTAACGACCGAGAACAGCTAAAAAAGTCGTTTTTTAGCTATTACTCTACAGGTTTTGACTTTACACAATAATGTTGAATACAAACGTTTTAGATAATTAAAACAAAATTTTTTTTCTAATTACCATGTTCATGTAAAATCAATTCCTGATGGGCTAAGCTCATGAAATCGATTTGAAACGGCTAAAAACGTCAAAAGTAAGCGATTTTTGGCTAAAATATATAACATGGTTTGATTTTACATAGAATTTAAATTTATTTTTACATGCAATTTCACTCTGGTGAAAATATAAGGTTATTCTTAAAAAGTGTGGTCGTGCCTATAATGTAAAGACGAAGTTTTTACACAGAGCGGGGTTAATGCGACGAGCGAAGCGAGAAGCAGGGAGGGTAATAATTTCTAAAAAATTTTCCAAATATTAACTAATTTCCAAATTAGTGAATATTGGCACATTATAAGTGAATCGTCACTTATTCAAATTTAAAAAGTAGTAGCTATCAAGGTAAGTAATAAACATAAAAGAACCAAAATATCAATTTGAAAATTTCATAAATCTACGAAATTCAAATCAGGGAGTGACTCCGATGCTTTAGTATTTCACGCTAGATATTATTCTTCTCTACCAAAGAAATATTTAAAACGGGCTGTATATATTTCAAGATGCACTGTTTAATCTCTAAAATTAACTGTCTGGATGTTTTGATGCATTTTTATGCTCAATATTAAACTTTTATAACTTTAAGAAATCAAAATTTTTCAATTCTCAACGTATTAAATAAAAGCTTACTTCTCTTGTTTTATTTTCCAATTTTTAAATTATATTTAAGACTTTTTAAAGTTAAATGGTTATCGTTCCAACAAGTGGCTTTTTTAAAGACTTCTTTCAAAATAAAGCTAAAAATGTCCAGAACTCAAGTGTTTTTCTACCGTTAGAGTCTAATATTGCAGCTCTCGTCATATTTTTACATCCAAAAACCCGTAACCCCTGACCCGCAGGTATTACACTCTCCTAGTTAGTTTATTCGGTGACCCTGGCTAACAGGTATCAATAAAAAGCTCAAAATTTATACTTTCAGTTCGTATTTTTCTTTTTTTATTACTTTTCGCTGTTAGGAATTTTTGCGAGCCACCTTAAAAAACGTGAAATTCAATGTCGGAATCTGTTATTATTTGCAAGATCCGTTTAACCATTTCTACAAGTTTAAATATTCTGTATTGTATACAGTTATGCGAATTCTTTGTATATAGTTATACGCTGCTAATATGTTGTAATAAAACTATATAAACAAATATAAATATTGTAAATTTTATCATTAACGCAAAGTTCATGTTGGAAATTTTTATTTCTAATTAAGTACAGAAAAATTTTTTTAGAAAAACCGTTTTGTAAGTAAACGTAAATCCATGACCTGAAGGGACACTCTCCCAGTGAGAGTAAAATAATTTTCAAACTTAAGTATTTTGATCACTTAATCAGGAGCCACTAACCTGTGGTAACCTCGTAAGATACTTGTTGGCACGTGCAGCCGGCGAGTTATCCTGTCGTCTTGGCTGTGGATGGCCGCACGCAATTGTAGCCGGTCGATACGACTGCTGGATCTGCGTAGCCGTATGTCCGCGGCTGACCGAATTACCACAGGGCCGTCGCAGCTTAGGCTGCTGCTGCTGGCCACTTTGTGGATTAGTTCGATCGCGCTGCAAAAGAGAAACTCCATTAACGATCATCATAAATAAAAACGGTCCATAGATTCTATAGTTTTAGAAGGGAGAAAAGGAAAAGGGTCAAAACGATCATAAGGGAGCGATGAGTGGCGTATATAGCCGGTGATTGGCGGGAAGTGTCTATATAGTTATGATCACAGACACTGAGAAGTCCGCTGGGAATCGTTTGATTAGTTTCGCCGATACACCAATGATTTAAAGGTACCAAACATGTTTACCGTTTTCATTAATTGTCTGCACGTTGGAAATATTGCGTGTTGTTTATAATATTTATAATCGTAGACAGATTGTACATGCGTTAGAGAAATTTAATGTGATTAGGTATAAAATTTAAATTTTTCAATCTACATAAAGATCAATCTTCTAGTAAAAATAATTTTATATTCGACCCTGTGACTTCTGTGAAGAAATCATACTGCTCTCATAAATAGCATCAGGATATTCCACGATTAGTCTTAAGGTGAACTAGTGGTTCCGCCGAGAGCATCTATGTAGGTCTAAACTTCCAAGGCTTTTAAGAGCAAAGAGACTGGCAAAATACGAGCTGATACGAAAAAGTTACGAGGAGCTATGCAGCACCAGCAGCAAATTGGAAAAGCTATGTGACCAGCATATTATCTTATCATGAATAAAGAAAAGCAAAGGAATTCAAATGGAACTGAAGTTAGTAAGGAAGATGTAACATTCATTTGATAGAAATATATTCTAATAAAAATATATATAGCATATAATAAATTGAAAAGGTTGTAAAATAAATTAATAAATAAGTAATATAATTGAAAATGCGTAAAAAGCAAGTATTTTTCTTATTATTTATCAATTTATTATATTCCATTACCTATTGCAATACCCAAGTCGTCATAATTATTGGGATTCATAATCATTGAAATTTAAAAGAAACATTCTTTAAAATGCAAATATTGTTAACAAACTATCAAAACTATAAACATGTAACAATCATTTAAATAACTATTACGGTACCTAAATAAGTTCCTCACGATAAGTAGCCTGCAAAGATAGAATATAATATTCAATACACAACTTATGATATTAAAATTTATACATTCGTATAGCCTAAAACTATGATACATTTATTTTTTTTTTAGGAAGAAACTCTAAATTACAAATTTTTAAAACTGTAAAAATTAGTTACTTTAATAAGGTATATAAAAAATTTGTGTAACATTTTACATGCATTCTAACAGTTTTTGTAAATTTATTGTATGGAATTGTGCAATTTAATAATCATTTATCATCTTCAAACCAAAAATAGAAAAAGGCAAAGAAAACTTAAACTTACGTGAATTACTTGATCCGATTGTATAGAACGTTGAGATCTTGACATCTGTTGCTGCTGCCTATTCAAGTACAAACAGCTTTTGGCTTGGCTCGGAGCGAAGCTTCGGAAGTTACTGCTTATTAAGTTGTACGCGTATTGTACTGCAACATTTTTACTCGATGGTTTAATCGATGGAGTGGAAGCATATTTTCCTGGAATGATTCAGTTTAAGTTGTGTTAATGGACATAATATTCATATCAACTCTAATAACTCAAAATTATTCATTCATTAGAGAAATATAAATAATATATGGTCATAAAATATAGCTTAGAATAATTAGGTTAGTTTAAGGAATTTTATGCACGATTCCCAGTTAATATTTTTTATGTATGTCAGGGGTACTTTTTGGGATGTTCGATAATGTAAATATTTTATAAGATCAAAACTTAAACTTTCTGGCTAAATTCTTCGTCTTAAGAACCCAATTTTCGGGGATCATATCACTTACGCTAATAATTTAAACTTAATTTTAAAACACGCATTTAAAATTTTTCGACATAACGTATTTAATATAAACGAAAACTTTGATTAGTTTTTTTTTTTTTTTTTTTTTTTATTTCTCACTCTGACGTATGAACATCCTTAATTGGATGATATTAAATGAGAATTTAAACTGTATGTATTCACAAGTTTAATAGGATTTCTTTTCTCAGTACTTCCATGTTAAATTTCTAGTAGCATGAAAATTATTAGAATAAAAATGAAATGCATACAATGACTTTTTGACCTTAAATAAAAAGAGAACGTGAAAATATTCATACCATCTCGTCGGGAGATCTTGTCACTCGTCATCATATTTACGACCTGTGTTCCCTTGCTCTCTTTTCCATTAGAAATAGTCTTCTTATTACCAAAGCCCTGTCGTGTTTCTTCTAGAAAAAATAAATTTCATTTAAAATATGACGTGCTTTTTTACATACAATGTTCCATATATTTAACTGTGATTATACTGTTGTTTTTTTATTCAATCTTTTAGAACGCAATGATCGTTTAAAAAAAATTAAGATTGAAAAACTAGCTATAGACATGTAATTGTTTCTAAATAATGAAAACGTCAATTTCGTCTTATAAATAATATTTTAAAACTACAAGACTTTAAAAATTTCTTAAAATATTACGAACATATATACTTGTATGTTATGTTCAAGTTTCTTACAGAAATGTTGACTAATTAAAAAAAAAATGAATGAAAAACTACGTTGACTGTTTTAAAAAAAATTGTTATACCATATAAGACCTACGTAAAATTATAATGTAAACGTTAGACTAATTAAAGTAAAGCAAAATATTGATTGCACTCATGTAAAATTTACATAAGCTGCAATTCATTAAAAAAAACTATTTAACGTTAACATATCAAATTTTTTCAAAACAAAAATTACAATTAATGAAAATTTTTATTAGAAAAAATTATTTATTGTTTACTTGTGTTCAAATTCTATTTTGTAATTTCATAAAAGCTCCATTCTTCATAATTAATTCATTTCCATCAACTTATCCTACATAAATGAAATCTCGCCAAAATCCAATAACCATCCACCTCGTGACGTATGATCTCTTACCTTCGAGAAATAGAGCTTTGTAAGTGTCGCTCTTACTTTTTTCCTTCCGGAGATCATCACAGGACAAATGAAAACTTTTCCTAGCTGCTGCGTCACCTTGGCCTGCACTGCATGGTTCTTTTCTGAGATGCTCGGAAAGCCGACGAATCCTGGACTTGGATGTGTCAGAAAATTTCTTCTTCAATCTATCCCATCAGAAGAAGTATAAAAATCCATAGTTAATGTTTTTCTAGTTGTACGAGTTGGATAAATTTGTTTACAGGGGAAAAAATCGCCGCAAAATTATAGTTGAGATTTTTTTATCTGTTTAGTTTGATAACAGCACTTACATGTTTTTTTGTTTCCGTTGCTTCTCATCCATCATAGAATACAGCTTACTCCTGTACTCATCAACCGAAAGTTGGACGTCGTCTCGTAAAAAAGGTACAACGTTGGAACCTTTTTCGGGCTCATTTCCTCTTGCATGAAAACTGGATAAAATATACAGAAGTTCATTATTAGTTTTAAACTTGTGTATTAAATTTTTTGAGTCTAAAGTCATATTTATTATTTACTAATTATTACACTGACTATCCTAAATTCCTATTATTAATATAGAAATGGTTATTGGCACATAATAAAATTAAGGACTAATGATAACTATAATAACTACAATATGCAATATTATGTTTCAAGAGAAGAAAAAAATAACTCCAAGTTCAGCTCAAATTCTCCTAAAATTTTTTAGTTGATTTTCGTTGAATTTAATCTAATTTTTAATGCATAGTTTTGCTCGTGTTTTCATTCGTATAGTAATTACCAATCAGCATCTACACGTGACAAGCTTATTAGCAAGCCATCTATTATACAGCTCTGATTACGTACTTGGCAGATAGGAGGATACAATCCAGGAGTATTGGATTATAAATCCTTCTCGTTAAGAGTTAACCACGACGGCACTAAATAATACTCATAGAATACGCATATTAAGTGCAGATATTTTAAAAATAAAAGCGTTGGAATTTTTAATGATTATTTGGAAGATACTTTAAAAAATTTCTCAAATATACCCTGCAACGTATGGATGTTCTAAGGCTTCAACAGCGGTTAGACGATATGTTGGATTAAAGACGATTAAGTTGTTAATGAGATCCAAAGCCTCGTCAGACGCGTCGGGTAAAAGTTCTTCCAACGATTTGTGAGGAGTCGGTGGCGCTTTCTCCAGTAAGCTCGTGCCATAGCCAGCGCTCACCGACGTCAAATCTAAAATTGAAAAATTTATTTTTAAATATTTTTATTTTTAACTACTTGACTGAAAATGAGATAAGCAGAATAATTTATTTTCAATTAGGATAGATTGATAGCATTATTATTATATGAGAAAATTAAAGTTTTTATTAACTATCGTCATTTAAAGATTTAAAAATAAATTTTCGTGAATTTGACAGAATAAAAATTAATATCCTAAATAATTTGTAACAACACATGAACGATACTAAATTTTTAAAGTAAAATAAATTCAAAAGCTGATGCTCAACTCCAAATGTACCGAAAATTAATTAATTATGGTAATTTTCACTAATTATGCTAACATTGTTGCTGTATAATAACAAAGTGCACTACTCATACAGATGAGATGACGAATTTTGCTTCCATTTATTATGTATTTAGAATCTCTTTATTAACGAGAGCGGATTCTTCTTTTTTATTTAATTTTAATGTGGTAACTTTTAGTACGATAATAATCACTATCTCCCTTTATAATAAAGAATTTAGTGGATATATATATATATATATATGTATATTTATAAATTATAGAACTTTACATTAACTAGCATTCACATTATTTTTTGATAATATTATTTCTCATAGATTATCTTAATATCTTCAGAACCAAAAAATTCGTTTTTATTAAGTTATACACTATATAGCGTTATTCTTTCCTAGAATATATTAAACCTGTTTAAATTCTAATGCTGCTTTAATTCATTAAAGACATAATAGATTCTATATTTTTGCATTTTTTACTAATATAAAATTATTTTGCAAAATTATGAGTCCTATCTCATAAAACTCAGCTGTAAATAGTTTGTCGTAAAACTCTAAAAAAGTTTAATTACGAAAGCCAGCGCGGGCACAAACTCGGTTTTTCCAACCAAAGCAGCACAAGCTTTGGAACGCGTGAACATTAGCATCCTTTTCCATTTGTACGAACTGGAGCGCAAATGCGAAAAAGACAAATGCGTGTGCTATCATCGTACCATCAAATTAAAACATTTTAAAATTTTTCATTTAATGCAATTATCGATGGATTAATAGACTTATATAGTTAAATGTTTTTAAAACAGGCTTATCAATTTTTGGCAAAATGATTTTCTTTATAACAAAGACAATTAGCTTTATAAGGTCCAAATTTGACGTATTGTTTTCGAAATTAGGTCAAAGGTTTGTGAAATATGAAGCTTTAAAGATTTTTTGGAACGAAAATTTTGTGCTATACGAATTTAATATGATTATGTTAATAATTGTTTAAACAACTATGATAATGCTATCATCGCAGAAAATAATATTTTTTGCTCAAACCAATATAATTCGAAACCATATCACTTATTAATTAGAATAACTAGTTATAATTCTCCTAAAGGAATAACAAAAGATTAACCCATGTAATTTAATTAACTTTAGTAAAATGAAAATAAGTCAGAATTCAAACAATCACGTGTATTTTCATGTATATAGATGTTAATATAATATGATGTTAAATTAATTTGTACACTGTTATACTTGAACAATGTATAAATTAATTCACGGTTACGCAGGCAGCTTGGCTTGTAAATTAAATTGAAAATAACTACTAATGAAAATAACCGCTGAACGCATTTTTTCTGGTATTCAGCAAAAGAAAAAGAAAAAAAAATACTTACAGCTCTGAGCATCCTAATGCTCGTCGAGCTACACATAAATCTCACACGAAACCGAGAAAGAGCGGGAGAAGAAAAATAAGTGAGGGAGGGGGGGGGGACGTGTGTAGGAAGCTTTTGCACGCTCACCTTCCTCCGTGGGCGGTGGCAGCGTAGCCATGATCCTCTCCACCTGATTGATCGTTGAAGAGCCGGGAAACAGCGGTTTGCTGAGCAACATCTCACCGAAGATGCAGCCTAGCGACCACATGTCTATCCCCTTCGTGTACCTGTGAAATAAGCAATTGACTACAGGCTCCGAGTCTACGTAGACTGGCATTGAGCAAGTGCGACGCGAGCAAGTTGCATCTTCCTCGATTAAAGATTTTTGCGTTTTAAAAAGTCAAGAGTAGCTGCCTACAAAGAATTTTTAATAACATTTATAACTTTACTTCAAAAAATTTATAGACTCAAGTACCTACTTTAATTTTAGGTAATTGTTAATTTGTTTGATTTTCAATTTACAAGAAATTAATGAAGCCATATAGAGTATTGATCTAATATTTTATATAGGTTGGGCAGCCGTTTTCAAAATATTTAAAAAGATATTTCAATATCCCTCCCTAAGCCGATACTGTACCATAGAAGTGTCACAACCATTAAATAAAATTACCTCCATATAATTAATTAGGGATATTAAAGCTAATTGCTAAAGATATTGAATTGATAGTCAATTGAATGTTTATTATAAATCATTAAACAAGTTACATAAATAACGAAATAAAAAGGTAGAATTTATTTTTCTGTTTAAATGTGTCGCTTGAAGTTTTAATAAAAGATGTCAAGTTTGTTCACAGGCACTGAAGCCCCTATTCATTCGAGATCAATTTCAACGGCGCATTGCAAACTTGCAGTAAATCATACCACATCACCGAAGCTATCGAGGGATCAAAGGTCATGAGCGTTCCGTGTCTCCGGTTATTTTTCTGTGGAGCGCATCGCGCGCGCACGCGATCTCTTCGCGTCTCTTTCCCCCTCTCCTCAAACCCATCCCTCATTCCTTCTGTCCTTTTCACCCCAAGAACTCACCTTTTCGAGGCAATCAATATTTCCGGCGCCCTGTACCATCGCGTGGCGACGTAATCCGTCAAGGCGGGATCGCTTCCAGCCTCGCCGTCGCCTTCAGCCAACTGGCTAACCGAGCGCGCCAATCCGAAATCGGCAATCTTGCAGTGGCATTGGGCATTGAGCAGGATGTTAGAGGGCTGTCAAACAAACATAGAAGACAATCAATTTCGTTAGAGGACAATTATCAATGATTTTCTTCTTGTCCTATGCGACATAAGAAAATGAGGCATGTCATTATACTCGTCAGCCTTGACTTCAAACCAGGAATTGCTCGTTAAATTATTATTATTGCTGTTTTTAGTTATCATGTGAGCCTCCAATAGATGTGACAATGTACTTTCAAATTTATTCTAATGACATACGAATTGATTTCTTCTAATTTACAGTTAATCGAACATTAATTATTTCTATACTTAATATTATCTTCGTCATATATGGAAAAATATTTAATACTAAATGGTTGATATAAATATACTTAATCATTAGTATATCTTTGAAATGAGAATAGAAGTTTATAAAAAAAATTTTTAAGAATTACATGTAATGGGATGATGTAATGTGAATAAAGAAATAACAAGTTGTACCTTTAAATCTCGATGAATCACGTTTCCTGAATGAATGTACTTGATAGCTTTTAAGAGTTGATACATAATGTAAACTTTATGAATATCTTTTAATATTGTCCCTCGCTTTATCACATTGTGCAGGTCTGTTTCTATAAAAGAATGTCACAAATTAAGAAATTCTATACATCTAGAAGGTTAAAAAATGTTTTTAATACATTTTACAAATTAAGTACCAAAATTAGAAAATGGAACTATTAATAAAGTTGAAAATGTTAAGCTGTCAAAAAACTTTTATTTTCTAAGCATAACATTTGATTGAGCTATTCGACTTTTATTAAACTAATATTGACCTTAATTTCAAGAGGGGTATAAAATAATTTCAAGGTATAGTTGGAACTCCTTTTTATTACGTAAACGTATCTCCTTACCCATATATTCGAAAACCAGATAAATATCTCGATCATTATTTGCCTTATGCAAACCAATCAGCTGGATGATGTTTTCATGTTTGGCAAACGAGAGCAGGAATACGATTTCACGAAATGTACGCTGAGCATCAGTCTGGTTTCTAAATGCGTCGAAAATTTTCTTCACGGCTACAATTTCCTTGGTTCGTTTATCAATTGCTTTCCACACTATTCCGTAAGCCTGAAAAAGATTTATGTAATACGTAGATTTTGTGAATCAAGTGCCAATTTAAGGGGGTTAATGCGTCAGTGCAAGAGCTGGATATTTAAATAAAACGAATAGAAGCATTTTATTAATATAAAACACAACCTACTCAACAAATTTTGGATATAGTTACAGGTCAGAATAATAAGAAAATATCATCTGAAAATTAACTTTTTTTACACGTATTTTTCTCGAATTCTCGATTTTCACCGAATAACATAATTTCCTCGGTATATATAATTCGGTGAAATACAAATAGACTGGTAATCGGTATTATGCATTGTGTAAATAACACTGTTATTCGTCATTTATATTGTTTCAAAAGCTATATTAATATTGTAGATATATCGGTTAACATTAATAATTTGAGGTTAATATGCGTTTACTGTAGTGTATCGTAAACTTTAATGAAAATGATATCAATATAGCCACATTATTTCATGTTATTATTTTGAATAGCAAAGATAGCTTGTCCTCTGCATTAAATAGAATTCTAAAATGCTTTTCTTCGTATAAGCGTTCGTAATTATATAGACATCTTTATTATGATATATTTGTAAATTCAGTAATTAACGTTATTAATTCAAGATCTGTATTTATAAATTTTGCTAGCAGCGTATAGATGTTGAGAAATCGAACATAAATTCGATACTATCTTATGGTGTATATTCGATCTGGCTTTTGTCTTTTTAATATCAAAGCTGGAATAGAGGCATGTGCTTTGATACGTATATCGATTGTTTCTGCGCGCACTGCCGCTTTTCTGGCTGTCGTCGCGGTTCGAAGTTCCGATTGAACAGTAGAAGGCGATGCTTTTAACGGAAATAAAGGGGGCTGTGTTGTCTAAATCACCGAGCATTCTAATTTCCCCGTTCGCTTGTTTCAATCGTAATTAAAGGCACTGTGGGCCGCCTCCGGTGCAGTGATTGAAAATAATGAAAGATTTTTCACTCAATTGTGTACCAAGTATTAGAGTAATAAAAAAAGTAATATAAATTTCTACATTAATAAATATCCGTTTTCGGTTCAATTAATTCATTCAAACCACTTAGAAACACAAAGCACAGTAACCTTTACAAAATCATTTCAATTACAAGGCTAATTAATTTCCGTAGTAAAAAACGTCAATAATCTTTTATTTAGACTTAGTTTATTAAAAATATTATTAACGAACATTGCTAGTCATTAAGTATCCATGTCCGTATTAATTGTTTATATAATTTCTCATTAAATTACAATTTTTAAATCAAACTTAAGGGGAAAGTTTTTTTATGTTTATCCTGCTGATCTAACTGTGTGTTTTTTACGTTTATATTTGTATAGTTGTATTTAATGAAAGGAATATCATTTTTTAATAGTGTTTAAGTGTACTGAAATCAGATATCTCATAGAGAAAAAGAGTTCATTAGAACGAGACGCACCAGAAATCGACTTCAAAACCTAAATAGGACTCAGTTCCCAAAGGCCGTCAACTCGTCTTTTATAAGCTACATCGTAGGATGTAAGAGATACCAAAATAGCATGTTGTTTAATCAATTGTCGTATACTATCTCTCGAAATCAGTCTTTACATACAACGTCGAATCATAACTTGTATATGAAACCAGTTCAGTGTACTTAAAAACATAAAGAGGTAAAATACTAGTGTATTATACTAGAAATTTGTTAATTCATAATCATTGTACTTCTTCTACGTATATATCATAGGTATACCTATGATTATTATTAAGAAAATAATAAATCTTCTTCTCTGGTAGAAAATTAACCATTTTCGTTGGTTAACATGCTAATCAAATGGAAGCATTTTCGACCTAAATAAATTTTTAA
>JAYJLV010071569.1:0-15597 GCA_036873485.1 Torymus texanus
TATTTTTTATAGTCAGTGTAACTAGAATTTCGACTTGTAAGGGTTACTAAATTTTAAGGTTATGCCAATATTGCACCGCAAATTCTGGTACTTTTCTAGTAATGGTTACTAGAATTTTCTCTGAGTGAACTTACTCATACGATTACTCTTCAATACACCATTTTTAACCCAACCTATATCCACTATACTACCTTCCAAAAAAAAAAAAATCCACCGATAATCGCGATCCGATCGCTCGAGATCCATCATTTCTCCCACCTCTCTCTCTATTCTTTTTTCGCTCAGCAAGCAAAATACACTCGCGCGACCTCGGTACGATGAACCTCTCGACGCTGGAAAGTAAAAGCAACAAAATAAAAAAAAAAAAAGAGAATGCAGACAACGACAACGACGACGGTAGGTAGGTAGGAAGGTAGATCCATTACATTCCACAAGGCTCGCGTAACTTTATTTTCGTTGGCCAGTCGTTGACACCGCATTCACGTTGACTCATCCATATACTTACAGTGCGCGCGACTGTGAGCTCGTGCAAATTTTCCATTCAACGCGTGCGCGCATTTATAAGAAGCTTCGCGTATACATATACACATGGACAGCAGTATAGCAGTAGACTATCGGGCGACGACGAGACGTGAGTGTCGAGTTGTGCCTGTGTATGAGTACTTTGCACTTTGGCCGCCGAAAATCCCCCGCGTCGACAGATAACGGCTTTCAGTATATGTATATATGTATACGCAGATACAATTGTGTCTGGGGGGATATGCGTAAGCGTTCGTAAATTATCAGCGTGTTAGCGGCTGTATATACGCGACTGGTGATGGTCAATCAATCGTGTGTGTGTGTGTGTGTGTGTGTATATATATGTGTATATATATATATATATATAGTGACAATCGGTGGATTAGTATAGTGTGAGTGTATATTATAGAGGAGGAAACGTTGGTTCAGTAGCGTCGTGTATAATGTTTTTGTTGAGACGTATCGTGATTGAGCGTCGTTGCGTGTTATCGGTACATGGCGAGTGAATGTTTAAAGAGTTTGTTGTCGTTTTAATAGTTATCTTTATCGGCTGAGTTTAATAGTTAAATTATGTCTATTATTGCTTTATGTAACAAAGTTTCACGGAATATTTAATATCCTTCCATTGTTCGGGTTCTTTCAATCAATTCTACGAAGTTTATCTATATACAATATCAACATATATACATATTATGACATCTTTTCCAGATTAGTAATCTTAAATGTGAGAAATACGCTATGTAATCTCAATAAACTTAATTCGGCGAACGTTTAATTCCGATGACCGCCGCTACGTGGCGTATTCGTAAATCTTACGCACAATTGAAATTTTTCCGCGTATACACAAGTATATTTATAGTAGGTTAAATCTGCAATTCCCACCAATGGCTGTAATTATAGTGCTGTGATAATGAAAATCAATGATTTCTCAACGTCATTGTCGTATAGGTAGAAATAGAATAACCCTTTGAAAAGGGACATTCTTTTCTTGCCGGATTTTCTTTTGTGACATCTTATATTGGGTGTCCGTCGATCATTTGAAAATTAAAATACCGAATTGCAATTTGCAACCCGAATTCTTTTTCTATACTTCACTTTTGACTTTCGCATTTGCACACATTATCCTCATTACATTGATTGCTCATTTATACCGAGGTAAAATACAGTATGCGGAAATCTGATGTAATCGCTTATTTTGATTGCGTCATAGTCAAAATTACTGTAAAACGAACACTGCTGATGTTTATACCGCATCTACTTACTAACTAGTTCTAATTGATTCTTAACGATAATAATTACATTGTGATAAAATGTTAAATTTATATTTATTTATATATATGGCCGGTCATTTAGTACGATAGTTATACGAGAAAAGGAATTCACCAGGTATATTCCTCGTGAATTTAAATGTTAACGAGAACAATCAGAGAGGCTTCCTCGTTTGACTAATTTACATTTTTGTATAATGCATCGTTCGAGGAATTTTAAAACAGCTGTTAATGCGGTTCATTAAAGCCTTTATACCGAATGCATTTAAAACTTTTAATAAGTGCGGATTTCAACGAAGTATACATGAAAAAAAAACAAAATCTATTGAATTCTCTTTTCTATACATAAGTTTTAATTCTCAAATATATATATATATATTTACTATTATCGCTTACATATTGTAAACTTCCATAAGTTATCGATAAACAGTGCCGCGCAATCAGTACGCGTAATCAATAATTAAAAAAAAGTTAACCATTTTTCCAATATACACAAACTGCTTGCAGTTTTACCAATATTTATACACGGTCATAAACATGTCAGACCGTAAGTTTCACCAAATATATGAATTACGTGAATTTCAATTAATAAATTACATACCCAGTAGCCTTTGTGAATTCGAAAAAAATCATTAGCAATGTAAAAGAAAAAAAAAACAGAACGGCACAACAAGCAGCCGCCAGTACGCTTGTGAAAGCGCATACAGGCGTAAAAGGAAGTATTAAACGGGCCGCGCGCGCGCGCAAGGAACTTTTTTTACCGTGGTAATTTTCTCTCGCCATAATATTTCGACATCGCGCATATATCCCTCCATAAACACTTCCGTTTCATTATGCCCACAAGTCAACTTTGACAGCGATGTGTTATATACAATACACAATATACACACAAAAAGAGCCTCAATATCTCATTGAGACGCTCTTGTATATTCCGTCAACGTCGATTCGCTATATATTAACACACTCTTCATAAAAACACACATATATTGCCACATTTTTTTTTAATTTCGCCGGGAACTACGTTCACTAACCAACCAATAAAACAGAGACGTAAAAGGAATATTACCAAACGCCTATATATTATACGCACTTCTATATATCGCTGTCGTTGATATACAGAGGAAAAAAGGCCATACAGACGACAGGAGGAGAAGGAACGAGAATCGGATCGATAATATGCTACGTATATATAAAATCAGAGCAACGACGCGCGCGTGTCTTTCGCTCCTTCCGCAAACGTGTGACGTATAGGCATGACTCTAGTGCGTATATATATGTATATTTACACATGTATATACACATATACAGCCCCGAAAAAAAACTTTCCTTGCGCACAGGTGAATTATTTGCCGCTCGGCTATAAGTGTATACGTTTGTTCGCACTTGGGTTTCATTATCGGCGCTTGTGAGCGAACGCGTTATCGCACGCGGGTTCCTCGCAATAGGGAAAATAAAGGCGAAGTCGTGATCATCGTCGTTGTCGTCGTCGTCTGGTCGTCGACGTGATCTCACATCTCACTCTATCTATCTTTCTTTTCCTCTTACAAGCACACATCGCGTTGAAATATAAAAGCGGAAAGCTTGTGCTTATACTAGCGATCTATATATATACCGATAATAAACCGTGATTTTTCTATTATCGATCGGGAAAATCTATTGTTTGATAGGTGAAGAAAATTCTTTTTTTTTGTGTATGTATGTATATATAGAAGATAACGGGTCGTTGATTATTACTAAGATTATGGACTGCATTATATACGCGATGATACACGAATTGCGTGTATGGGAATGGATTTTGGGGATGGACGCAGTGGAATGGAAATATTTTGAACCGCTATTGCGCGCATCAATATTTGCTCGGAAAACATCGGCGATATCTCGAGAGATCTTTTTCGTATAGTCAGTCTATGAATAATTCATATATATATACCCTCACGCATATACCCGTAATCGTGCGCCCGCGGAATGGTATGTCAAAAGTAACGCACACTTCTCTCTCTTGTATAATGTTTTTATTTTTGCTTATACATATATACATACACGTAGAGTTAACCGTTTTATCAGGTTAATAAATTATTGTAAAATTACATTCACACGCAAAGCGCGACTTTAATAAATTACTCGACGACGGGTGTATTTTTTATAAAAAATCTATTGTCGTCGGCTATTATATCACAATTATTCTTCATTCGCGTATATACATATATTTCTCCTCTAAGATTATCGCCTTACGAATAATACCAATAATCAATAAGTTCAAGGAAATACCCATTATTATCATCATCGAGTAGCGCACTTGAATCAACTCAAGATATATATATACGCAAAGACTTTGGCTGTACGCGCGTGCGAGCAGAGTTTTATCAACCGCAAGCAACATCCGTCTCCCTCCAATCCGCACTGTTCCTTAATCACAATAGTCCCATCATTATCGCCCTATACTCTATACTCTCTTTATACTACCACCAAATCCAATTACTCCCTTCGTTAATTTAAACGAGTCCTACATCCCAAACATCCACCCCACATACATACATACACTGTCTAGCATCGATCGCCCCGTTTAAATAAGACTTCTTTACGCTCGACTTTCTTCCCTCTCTCACTGATTCTCTACACACACATACACGTACACATGTACGCTCAAAGAGAATGCAAGCTCAGATTCACTTGGCGGCAGCGGTAACAGCTATTTCTAAACTAGGCCAGCAAGCAAGCAAGCAAGCGCGAGTGAGCGAGCAAACGCGCGGCAGCGGTCGAGAAAGAAGAGATCGATATTAACGACACGGGACGACGACGCCTGCCACCATGTATATATATATATACAGCGCGTTTCGCCGATAACACGCGCATGGGGATGGGAGGAGGTGGAGGAAGGTGGTAGATGGTAGGTTGCCCCCGGGAATTCCCGAGCCGCGGAATGTCCAGCACGCGCGCGCGCGCACGCTGGCCGAATTCAGGAGCTGTGCGGTGTATGTATATATATATATGTCTGTGACATGCATGGTGCGCAAGCGCGTGAGTATATATGTATATATGTATAGGGATGGGTGCGAACTGGATTTTTGAGGTTTTTTTTATAGGTGGTGGTAGCAGTGGTGGTAGTGGTGAGAGGCTTTGAGGGAACAGAGATAGAGAGAAGGTTAGGAGAGCGTGAAAGGGGCGTGCGCTATTAATAGGGGGACTAATTTTGGCTGTGTGGTATAATATCATTGATGTGAAGAAATTTTATATATATGTATATATAATGAAGAGGATATTATTAAATATTTTTAGCTTTAATGTAGCGAGAGACAGAAAATTACAGAACGGTAACAAAGTTGAATTTTATAATGCTATAATGATTGCTAATGATTTAACAATTAAAGCTCGTACTATTTAGCAGTATAATTGTAGTTTAATTCTGAAAACAGTATGTGTGTGAATGTGGGTATACGATGAAATAAAGTCATTTTTCACAAAGTCGCGTGGTAACGATCGACTTTTCGATATTTTATTTTTAGAGAGTATATGTACACCTCGGTTCGCTTGTTACCTCTCATCAATTTTCACCATATATATGTGTGTGTATGTGTGTGTGTGTGTGTGTGTGTGTATATATCAATATTAACAAAAATTTAAGCACGTGTATCGGATTTTTTACACGAAATACGCCTTTCTGCACTTGAATAGATACAAAACTCGAATCTTTGCGTACATGGTACAATTGTATCTCGTAAACGTAACAAAAGTATACCATAAAAAGAAATGCAAGGATGCGCAAAACCCTTTCAGCCACTCCTTGTGACTTAAAAGAAAAAAAAAAGAAAACATCCTGTTACGATGACAACTTTGTTCTTTACGACGAATGCGCAATGCACTTAGCAGAGTAAATATTTGGCTGGTCCATCGTTTATGTAACGTCCACGTAAACATACACCGAATATCTATCGGATAAGATCTACTCAAGCGCTCGTGCAATCCACTTTTGCGAAGGTCTATACGGAATATATATGGAACGATATTTTTCCACGTGAAAAATGTAGGTCAAAAGAGCAACGAGTAAAATTTTACGATACTGATTTGTCGATGCGTCTCTATACGTGTGTGTGTATATATATATATATATATATATGTATACAGATACAGTGGAGAAAACTTTGCTTCGAAACATTGTTTTATGTGTATTTTTTATTACGTAAGAGGTCAAGTTGATGTTTCTTCCCCTATCTCATTCGCTCACTCACTCACTCACTCACTCTCGTTACGTCGCGAAAATAGTTGTGTATATATACTGCAATATTTATAGCTATCGCGACGCGCATTGGCTATAGATGCGAAGCTTAATGCTACAGCACGAGCGTGCGAACATCGATAAAGTAACGCGCGCTTTCTTGTAGATATATACGCATCGAAACTGCAATTTGCCATAATTTTAAATATACGTATATACACACATACGCACGCATGCTGGCGAGCGATAATAAATTGATGTGCAAGTAAATTACTCGCTCGCAATGTATCGTAAATATATTCTCGCGTATATATACGGAGAAAGCACGAGAAGCTGTAGAAGAAAAAAAAATAAAATTCTCGTATATGCAAAGTGTGTAAGTATGCCCGTTCTTGGACGAAATCACGTTTCAATTATATTACAAACTACTAAATACACGCGTGGACAACGACGTCATCGCACGAGGCGGTGAAAATAAACAAAAATTCGTCTCGATCTTCCACAACGGGTTCTTCTTCTTCTTCTCTCTCTCTCTCTCATCTTGTGTGACATCATCATAAATGAATCAAAACCAAATAACACGTATACACATATACACACACGTGTATATACATACGTGCGTAAATATCTATAGACAGTATTACACGTGCTATACACATACACATACACATACAGAAAGTGCTTAACCGAGGTCTCTTTTTATTGGCATTCTTTTTTTATATTTGCTGCAAGTGTTATAAGCGCGATAAGCTGCGACGACGACGGCGGCGGCGGCGTCGGCGTCGCTCCAACTACTGAAATAATCGAGGTTACGGTGCTATGTCGCCCGGCGCGCGCGCCGATAAAAAAGCCGTCCGAGCATATACACACACACATTATATATATACATCTACTATACACATAGATATGTATATATATACGAACGCGATTATATATTCTGCGTCTTTAATATTTTTACGCGATTAAATTTAGCCGTAAGTGAGGTGTATATATATATATATATATGTGTGTGTGCATGTGTGTAGTAACACTTCTCTCTCTCTCTCTCTCTTTCTGTGTATCGAAAATCGAAGCAACGCTCGCGCGCATATACGAGGATAAAATATTCAATCGAGTTGAACGTCAAAGTGCTATTAATGTCGGCAAGTGTATCGGACTCTTCTCTCTCCCTCTCTCTCTCTTGCTCTAAGTATGTGGATGTTGAATAAACGTGAAAATTAGAAAAGAAGCGGTGCAGGGGTATGCATACACACACATAATACGCGTGTACACCTAAGGTAAAATTGTTTAACAAAAAAAAAGGAAGTATAGCTGTTATTTTTCGCCTGCTGTATTAGCAACGCTGATTATTTTTGTAACACGTTCTATGGATTGTTTTATTATTTTGTAAAATAAAGAGACACATACTGCGCGAAGTACATCGTTATTATACGATAGTATATAATAACCAGTGCAGTAGGCAATAAGCGTATATATATACGTATAGTATATAGCGCGCGAGGATATATTGATGTTTTGAATGTAATTCACAGGTATGTTTATTTATAATGTTAGAGTATTGCGCCTTTGTGTTTTTTAAATATACACTCTTTTATTCCGAATGAAACACGGCTTCTTGTAACAGCTACATAGAAATTCTATCAATATTAATTCAAAAGCAAACCTCAATCTTGTCCTCTAAAAAAGAAACGCTTGTATCGATATCATCCGTTTACACTCTCTGCATTCGCTTTCCAAAAAAAAGCCGTTTATACCCACACTCTTTCTCTTGTATATATGCAGTCGCGCAAAAAGGCAAGAAATATAAGGACCACGATCACGCGCATCGTCATCGGCGTTTCGACACACCAATCGTCTCTGGATTTATTCGGTTTTATATATATATATATATATATATATATATATATATATGCGTATAGCGGTATATTATATACCATACGAAGGACGTATAGCGTGACGCGATATCCGAATTCGGCTGCGGCGACGACAACGATGATGACTCGATCGTCGACGCGTGCTTTTTGTTGCTGACTAATCGATTTCGAGGTGGAACTATGTTGTTATGCTTCGACTTGAACGCGTTTTTTTTTTTTTTTTTTTTGGTGTACGTAGCGGTGCGTGGTTTATTAATAAAGCGGCCGTAAACGGCGCGCAACGTGGACACGATGCGTTGTATTGTTGGGTGGAGTAACTTACGTAAGGTGTAAGACGCGCGATGAGGAAGAGAGATAGTTGTTGTTGAGTACTCACCAACTGAAACAGACGAGAAAATGTATAATTAGTTAGGATATATTTCGATGAATATCGTATTAGGATGTGAGCTAATAATTAGCGTATATTTGTGCGGGTATTTGTGTAATATGGTTGAATTTCATAAGTATATATGATATTTTTATCAGAGTATAACGTATAAATTTTTTATTTTTTTAGACTACGATTTTAATTTTGAATTCGATTCGGCAATTAAATTAAACATATATGTGTGTATATATATAGCGAAATATATATATATATATATATCGATCGTAATTCTGGGGAATTAAATTAACTTTTGAACTCGTTCCTCTTTAGAGTAAAATTCTCATTATATTGCCAGCACGTACCTTGATCAGATTAAACTACAAACCAGATTCTTGTATAGTTAAATTTTAATTAAAATAGTCTGCTTGTTTTAATCACTTTAGCAACAAAATCATTTCAAAAACTCCTCTATAAATCCACGGAATTTACTCTCCCCTCAAAGTAAAAGTATATATTCCACGGTTTACTCGAAAAAAAAAACTCGTCGAGAACACATTAACCTTGACTCCGGTATACGAATATACATATCGCGAAACAAAACCACACTCCCAATCTATATATACTTAAACGCAAACCGAGAAAGACTGCCTAGTGAGCGGGCGAACAAACGCTGCACGTGTAATCGGACTCGCGCGAACGACGAACTCTCTTTCGACGTCGTCTGCTCTTTCTCTTCTTCCTCCCCACCATACCAATCGTGCGAAATGAGTTTTTTTCAGCGATGATTGCGCGTTTTTTTCCTCGCGCGTTCGCGCTCTTATTGTGCAGCGCTATACCACGTCGCGTGTCTTTAATGAATTGCGAAGCACGTTTATGGTCAAAGTTTATGGTCAAAGTGCAGACACGCGCGTGTCGCGCACGAGGTAATGTCTTCTCTTTCTCTCTTTCGTGATCAATAGTATGCGATTTATATTAGATTTAAAAGAGAGCCGCGATTTGAGCTCGTGAACTCATGAATATTTAGTCGTCGCGACCGTTACGTATTTGGTGATATATGAAGAAATATACGCGTGTATAGAGTCGTCGTGTGTTCGAGCATGCTCAAGAGCTTTTGATGCGATTTGCGAGGAGAACAATATCGCGGTTTGATTATTCACTTCGAATTCGTATAGTTCTATATCTTCGTATACCTTGAAAAAGCGTTTATTATTATTTTGTTATTATTATTATTATTAACGATCGATCGTGTTTTATTTACATTTCGATACAGTCAGTTTATTTATCGTTATACTTCTATTTCCAACAGAAATAAAAACAATACGCTTTAATTAAATAAACAAAAACCAAATTCAATCAATTTAGACTATACAATTGTAGCCAAACTAAAAAAAAAAAACAGTATTGGCTTCAAAAAGGTTATTAAACTCTCCTCGCACAACATCGCTTACTACAGCAACATTCCTTCACATTATTCCGCACACATTCAACAGACTATTTCACCGACCAAAACAATCCGAAAATCGTGCAAATTGCAGCTATAAATTGCAAAACTTTCAACACTCGCTCAATAACTCTCTCTCTCTCTCTCTCTCTCTCTCTCTCTTTTCTCCCTATACCAAAAATCGTTAAGCTTCTTTTCCAACGAATGAACTTTCAAAAAATACTTGGAATCGCACGTGAATAAACGAGCAAACGCTGGACGTCGAAGCTTTATTTAAACATTTGCGGATGACTCGCTCGAAATCGAACGAAACGAGAGCGAGAGAGCGAGCGAGAGAGAGAAACGGGCGCGCGCGAATAAACGAAACAAGCTCGTTCTCCTTCTCTCCCCTTTCCTCCCATTCCAGTACTGTAAAGCTCGACTGGGGATTAGCTAAACGGCTCGAATGATTCACTCACTCTCTCTCTCTCTCTGGCGAGCGGCATGTGCATGCACGTTCGTTCCCAGCAGTCCGTTCCGGTTTACACCCGCGGGACTACTCGCATGGCGTTGGTTAGTTGGGGTGCAGGGTTTTAATTTAACGAACGAGGTTCGGGTTAATTTTTAACGAGTGTTGTTTTTTTTTATATCGGGGAATGCGTCGGTGGAGAGGGAAATTGTCGGGTGGTGGCTTGGGTTGTACTTTATTTTTTTAACGGATGTTCTTTATATGTATTCGATTTGTTCGTATGTAGGAAATAACATCGTTTAATGTATAGTACTATATATAAATCTATTATGGAAAAGCCATTGATTCTCTTTAACTAATATCATACTTATATACATCATAAATCTATAGATACGCACAACTATACCACAATAAGAGACTCAAATACATATAACCGCATGAAGACGAAAAAACTACTATACCAGCACCCTAGAAAATCTCAACCACACCACGACCAACCAATCGTTAGCAACAACACAAACCACACTACTCCCCTTAGTACGAAACCTCATCCCATCACATACCTTCGCTTCGAAACCACAAAACGTCGACCCTCTTCCTTCTCCACCTCCCTTATCACCGTCACCTAATTTCTCCAGCTTACGCGCCACCCCATACGTTCTCACACGCACGCGCCCGCGTACATCCATTATTCATCCTCATCGATATAGACACACACACACACACACACACACACACAAGCGCATGTACACTTTTTTTCTCCCCCTCTATATGTGCGCTCGATAATAGTTTCACGCATGACTCGCGTCGTACACAACCCCTGCTTTGAACTTGGAGGAGGGTGAGGAAAATGGGCCACTGGGTCGAACTAGAGTGAGAGAGAGAGAGAGAGAGAATGGGAACAGTAGCTTGCGCGCCATATCACAATAGACCGTCGTGATTGAGATTGCTTCTTCGGGGGTTTTGTGTTCAGATGCGTGTGTGTATGTGTGAGGGAGGGAGAGAGAGAGAGAGAGAGAAATATATAGCTTAGCATTGTTGTTGTTGAATAAGGTTGAGAATAGTAGGGGGTAGTGATTGATGATAAGGAAGAAAAATTTTGGTTGCTGTTGTTGTTGTTGCTTCGTTTAATATTTATATATAGTGGGCGAATGCGTACAAGGAATTTATTTCATATCCTGATAACTCACGCTGAAAATACGAATTTATTCATATAAGAGATTGTAGAAGCCAATGTAGGATAAAAAAGAAGAAGAAGTTGTTTTGCCAATACTCAGCACCGCTATGGTTTATTTAACCAAACAATATATATATACATACATACATCTATACGACATGACGATCAACGCGCGACACTTCTATGTTTGCTCAAGTGCCGCGTACAAGTCCAGCGTTATATAGTTGGCTAATAGAGTAAGAAGCACGCGCACCGAACGACCGCCTTGAATTAATTTAATTCTGACTAATCCGCCTTGACACTCGCACGCGGCCGCAATGATTCCCTCGTGTGTGTATATATAAGCCTATTCGCGCAATCTGTAATGCTGCCCCGTTGCGATGTGGAAAATTCACTAGAAGCTGAGTATAACGCATGTATATATATAGTAACCGATCATAATAGAAAGCCACGGTATGCGGCTAACCGAGTTCTGAGATTTTTTTTTGTAAAATATATATAATGGGAAAATGGAGAACAAGAGTTATTACGTAATAGTTGGGTTGTTGTGGAGGAGGAGGATGATGATGATGATGATGATTAGTCGTGTGTTTGAAAGATGATTGGTTTTTAATGAGATAAGAATGGCGGGATATGAGATGGTATCGAGACCGTGGATATATAGGTATGTATATATACGGTTGTTGGAAAGGCGTGAAAACGTGTATTAAGAAAAATTTAATTACCGATGTATATACACATGTGTATACATGAGATTTAATGAGTTGCTGGTGGTGGGTAATGCCGAGTCATATTATTCGACTTTATTTTTAAAACTCTATCCCATCTATTAATTAAAAATAAACGCCAAACGCCTCCATAAAAAAAAGAAAATAATTCCAGTACCCTCGGGCTCTCAAAACACACTTAAAAAACTCTTCGCTTCATTAAACTAATCCCTACCACCCTCAGCCATCAAAAATCTCCCCTATACTATATCCATAAACAACAGCCCTCGTTAATTAGCATACGTATACACTTCTACATCCATCCGCGTCCCTTTCTCATCCCTCGATGCACGCGCCAAATCATCGTCCCATGGCGACTCGTTAATTGACGAAACTCAATGGGAAGGAAGATGTGTCTCTTCGAGTATATAGGCGCGCCCATTTAACTATTCCCATTTCTCTTTTAACACGACGGCGAAGGGGATTTTACGCGTCGAGGACCTTTTCGTTTGACTGTTATAGTATACAGTGCATTAGCTGATGGAATTTTTTTTACACGTGAAAATTGAATTTTAGTGGTTGTAAAGGGGGACAGAGAGAAGGTCGGATTTTTATTTCTCTTACGAATAGTTGTATGTAAAAGTTTTGTCATTAATAAGCCATTAAGTAGTATACGTATATAGTGCGATCATTATTGCGGTTTATCGGTGTGAAAACAAGTGTAACGTGTTACGGAAAAATCCTCCATGAAATTTAATCTCTCTTGAGAATATATATATATATATATAAACGTGCGGCTGGGATTACTACAATTTTTCGCAGCGCGTTATACAAGTATTTGCTATAACAGAAAACCCGTGCTTATAATCAATCGCGTATCTCGCGTAACGACTTTCTCTCATAAATAAAATCCCTCTGCTAGTGCGACCGTTAATTCCTTCGTGCAACTACACAAAATCCAGATCTAAGACTCTCTCTCTCTCTTTCTCTTGAAAGAAGAAGAAGAAGTCTATCTCACTCAACCTCGCCATTAAAAAACCTCTTTCTCCTACTCTCTCCACTAAAACCCTCATCGCACTACTATACACTACACTGTATACTCCTTGAAACAAAGTCAAGCACAGCAGCCACGCGAGCAAGTGGCTTAACCCTCCCCCTGAGAAAGAGATCCCACAGAGATATACATCCACAGCAGAAAGAGAGAGACGCGCGTACATTCGGTGAGATTACCGCATCAGCGCTGTGTGTGAATCTGGGTCGCGAAAATTCTCTCTCTCTCTCTCTCTCTCTCTCTCTCTCTCTCTCTCTCTCTCTTCAGTCTTTTGTACTGTTCTACCGGGTAACTTTTTAACGCCGGCACCCAACGACCTATATAAAACTTGCAAGCCGTGCGCAGGATCGATAAGAATATATATATATATATATACACACACATAGGTATACAATTATACGAGTGATTTTTCCCTGAGGGTTGGGTGCATGCTCGGGGATGCAACAACGAAGTGTGTATATATATATATATATATATAAGTGAATGCTGAAGGTGAATGGAAGTGTTGCGTGTCGGTGAGAACGCGCAGGGTTGGATGGGAAGTGTTTTAGATGGGGCAGATTAGGAGAGAGAGAGAGAGAGAGAGAGAGAGAGAGAGAGAGAGAGAGAATGCGGGCTACTGGGATTTAAGCGGCAATGTGTTTTGGGTAATGACTGCAATTTCTTCTTCTTTTTTTTTAACTAATTTTTCCAGATCTACGAGCGAAAATGATTACGCTGGTGTGCGATAGGAATCTGTAGCCGTGGTTTATGGGTTATTTATGCATAGTTATATTTTTGTTTCGATGTACGCGATCTTATACTTGTTATACCGTCATATTATCATCTAGAAATCTATCAGTGCGCAGATTGTTTTGCAGAGCAAAATTAATTTGCCGCTAAAAATAACTCTATTGTATATACGCACTTTTTCAATTATATATATATATATATATATATATATATACACACACACTGTCGCTTCAGTACCTCTATATAAACGTTAACAGATGCGAAGTCAAATAAGCGTAACACTCATACATATATACTTCGTTCCGCCATCACGTATAGCAATGTTCGTCGTACGCGCACGCTCGTAAATCTTCAATAGACTTCTTTTTATATACACACACACATGCGTGTATACCGTCCTCACGCACGCACTTACAGCATCGGCCTATACTTAGACGACACAATTAAATAAGCGTAAACATCCAAATTTAGATCGTCGCTATATAGTACGCTTGAGTGTTTAATTAAAGAAGAAGAAGTTACACAAAGTACATCGCAATCATCATTTTTTTTCGTCGCTCGAGACGCATATAATAACGTACAATAACCTACGCGGACGCGAATCCTCCTTTAATCAGTGCGAAATCACCGGACGAATTAATTATATGAAACTCGGTAGGAATATAACAACGCACTCGCTGCGCGCGTCGAAAACGATTAATTACATGAGTTTCGGGATAAGCCTGATGTACATGCAGCACACCCGCGAGCAATGCGTTCAATAATTCAGTATCCGAACGTTCTCGATATCTCCCCTACACTCACTCTCTCTCTCTCCCTCACGCTCACACTTGTATTTTATTAATTAACGCTCGACTTATTAGTCGCGAACTGTTTCGACGCGGCCGCGGCGCGGGAGAGAACACGTTCGCGATAAATCACGATATATATTTCAACCCGAAGTATGTATGTATTCTTTGTGGAATAGTATATGTAGTTAGTGTCTGACGTATATATGTATATGCAAATCGCACATTCAAGTTTATATGTATATTTGTACGTGTGAGCATGAGCACAATGGTCTGTATGTCTTGTATACGTCGCACGCGGAAATAGCGAGCTCGGCTAAAGGTTAGGGTTATCGCGTGCGTGGAGAGACAGAGAGAGAGAGAGAGAGAGAGAGAGAGAGAGAGAGAGAGAGTGTGTATGTGTGGTACTACATATAGACGTATGTATATATAAGAATGGAATTGGTGCGTATATAAGTCTTATTGCGTGATCGATGATTTGCGATGGACGATTCGATTCTAACTGCTATTTTCAGAGGTTTGTTATATTGCTATATATACATATACGCAGCGAGTGCTCGTGGTTAATAAATACTATTGTTAATAAATATATCTATATTGTATAATCGTTGTGACAAATTTCGTGCGATTAATTATACATGTGTGCGTAAATTTACGTATATATGTTACAATAAATAACATTATCGTTCGTATTGTCATTATAACAATTGTATTCATTATTATATGAATATATTAATGTTATTAATAAAATCAACGTACAAACATAACTATATTTGCGTAAAGGCAATATATATATAGCAAAATACGAGTAATTACCTAACGTTACAGGCACTATACTATAATATATCCACTATACCACGTTAACTCTTATTTAGATTACCATTTGCACCCTATTATTAGTACACACGTGTGTATATATATATATATATATATATATATATATATATACACACACACACACACACACACACACACACAAACTGCACCCCTCTAGGCGGGTGCATAATTACTT